>JBBPLG010000362.1:0-24856 GCA_038089695.1 Xanthoconium separans | reverse complement strand
CGACATCGTGTGGTCCCGCGAAAAAAAAAAAAAAAAAAATTGCTCGCGCGTGAGTCAAGGAACAAGAGTGAATGTAAGTACCGACGTGTCGGTTTTCTCTTTTTATTTTTTATTTTTTGCAGTGAAGTTACGTCTAGCACCTTGTACGGCCATGCCGGCCTCACAAAAGGTATCGCGATGTGCTCATGTTTCGGCAGTATGTACATCGCTACTGCTTTTACCTCGGAGAGGACACGACTAAATTTAGTCCGAGTCACACAAACGCCATCCATGAAAATCACCAGGCCACCAAGGCAACTTTTGTACAGTAGTTAAGGAATAGCGTAATGTATCATGAAAATGCGTGCGAACAATGCAACAAAATGGGTACAATGCAGGTGCTGAATCTATGCTAGGATGAATCGGAATGTGCCATGGCCAATGCAGTAAAGGATTAGATAGGAAAGTCGGCGTCGAAGTGATAATGCAACAGTAAATATCATGCATTAAAACGAGGATAGGATCAGAACTATCTGCCATAAGACCAATGATAAGGATACAAGGATGATCCCCGTTGACCGGAAGAGGCGTAAAAGTGCACGCCTGGCGGCCCGGCGTTCGCAAACGGGGCAGAGGGGACCACGTTTTCCCGTAAAGGAGGGAGCTGCAAGGAACTGTCCGCCGGAGAGATGTAAGGGGCTACCTCGGGGAGCTTTCGTGACCAGATTGCATCGTTGATGTGCGGTAACGGTGCCTGTCGGACATTCAAGTGGCTCTCGTGTGGGCTCACGGAAGCGGACTGGATGTCAATGGGCATATACGGCGGAGGAGGTGGGTACGAAGTTGTCAAGGGAGGTGGTTGGAAACACCGCAGGCGTGCCTTTCTTCGAACACGTTCCTGTTCAGCTTCTGTATCGGCTGATGACCCAGCCAAGGAATAGTAATAAAGATTCTGGAAAACGCTATAAGCACATTGCAACACACAAAGCGAAAGCCACGTACCCGCGGCACGTTGATCGGTCTGTCTACGCGATACGCAGCGACCAGTGTCTGTGGTCTATTCTGATGCATAGAAGGCAGTGGCTGAACAGCCGGAGTGGTGCGGGTATGGTGTGGCGACGAGGTTGAAAGTGACATCTTGGCGAATGATTGCAGGGGTTCGAGAGGAGAGGTGGAACTGGGACCAGCCGAAAATCCATTTTCTGGGATACGCAAAGTCATCCCAGTAGGACGTTTCAACGGCGGTAGCTCATTGAAAGACGTCGAGGTTGGCGAAAACGCGTCGGCAGCTGATCGCTTCGAGCCAGGGTTAGGGGAAGGCGATGGTGGTGGATTGATGTGCAAGCGTGGGCGTGTGGAAACCTTGTTCGACGACGGTGGCTGGATGTACTGCAAGGGCGAGGTAGAGCGTGCACGATACGTCGTTGACTGACATCTCGACCTAGGTGGGGTGCGCATGGTAGGGGTAGAAGCAGCAGGGTGCAGTCGGCGACCGTTGCGATAGCGTGTTCGGGACCTCCGCCATTTCATGCTCTCGGATTCCTTTGCCAGAACGAGACCTTTGAGCAAGTTGAGCCACGACTCGTACTTTTTCCCCGAGACGTAGAGGGAAAATTCGACACCCATGAGGAACTCTCTTTCCATGCGATTTATCTCGCCCAACTCGATTCCTGACACCTCTGACCAAGTTTTGTTGGTGTACGTGTTACTGAAGTGGCGTCAGAACAAAGAACGGACGGACGAAGAGGAGACCTACTCATCCAAAAACTTGTTTGCCATCATCAACGCGGCCACAGCTATCCGAAACTCACTTCCGGGGAGACCAGCAGTGAAGCGATTGCGCTCCTTGAGACGCCAAATATAATGGAGCGAAAGGACAATGACGGACTGGCTGACTTGGGTGGTCTCGAGCAACTTTTGCATAAATTGCACAAAGGTTGCGGAGGGGTTGAATTGCAAAGGGGAAGAGGAAGAGGGGGATTCTGGAGAATAAGGAGGCGAGGGAATTTGCGACCGTGAACGAGTGCTGGAAGGGACGGACGAGGAAAACCACAGATAGCAGACCATCTCGCACGTCTTTTCCGCCACAAAACTGGCTGGCCGTTTGAGGGAGATATCGAACCAGTCAATGAAACGAGTCGCGTCGCGAGGTGATATTGGCTGCTCGGCCATGTCGTCGTCGAGCACGTCGGGAGATGGTGGGCGAGGTGCTGCTGATCTGGACCAGTCGGACGCGTCGCGGGAGTGAGGAGGGGTGACTGGGAGGGCAGGTGAGCACGCGAACGACGACGCGACGCGGCACGGGGACACACCTGGATGCATGGTAGACAGTTGGCGATCAAAGTGGGCTATCGGGGGGAGGGAGGTGATACGGGAGTGAGTCTGGGGGAGGAGCCTTGGGAGTGCGGCAGACATGGGTGGAGTGGGGAGACCTGAAAGTCTGTTGTGTCTGTAGGCTACTGAACAGGGGAGGGGGGGGAGAGCGGAGGGTGTGCGGGGCAGCGATGGGGGAGTGTAGAGAGCCATGGTGGACTCGTTGAAGGGGGACAATGGGACGAGGATGCCATGATCATTTTATAAAAAAGGAGGTGTCTGAAAGGATTTGAATGAAGGAGGTGTAAAAATTGCGGACGTGGATGCCATTTCTCCGCTTAGAGACGGAAAAAAAAAAATATTGTACTTACACAGGGGATCAAGCTAAGTGCGAGTGGCAGCCTCAGCCGCGATGGTAAGCCAAGGGCTGGTTGGTAGTCGAATTAGAAGAACCGTGCAACAAACAGCGCCTCCGACCCCGCTTCGTACGCGCACCCACTTAGCAGATCTTTGATATTTTTTTTTGTTTTTTGTTTTTCCCAGATTGACTTGCCCGTCAGCCTTTTGTTTGATTTTTACCAAATCTCCTCACCTCGGCATTCTCGGCACAGGGGACTTTCCAGGGATTCCCCATAGCCTTTCCCTTATCCTCTTGCCTATCCCGGTCTTGCTAACCTAAACTTACCACGTGACTTATCGACCTTGTCAGCATCTGTTCTACGTTCAGCATCTGATTTGCTCACTGTGGAAATTCCTTTTATTTTATTTTATTTTATTTTTTCAAACTTATCAGTGCGCGTCCATAATCGGAGTTCCATTGTCACTTCTCCCTCCGGCGACCCCGGTTTATTTGCAACACCCGACCGCATGCCTTTCTGGCCCCGCCCGCGCGCCAAAGTCTTTATTTCCGCGCTACAATATCATTGCGCTGCGTCCTTACACACGTAAACCCCGATCCCTTGGTGGCTCCTCCGCTACATATCAGATCATATCTCTTTTTTAGCCTCTTCGGTAGTACTAGTTTAGGAGCTTCGCTAGCGTGTCACAGCCCTCGGCCTACTCACCACCCAACCCCCAATCTGTCAATCCAACTTGTTCAACTAATTCATTCTTGTCCTGATCTCCAACTCGCATGGCCCCCCCACACCGGTGACGCCACACACTTGTCTCATAGTGACACATCCACCACCCCGTCCACTGAGTCAGGTCAGCCGCTTCGACTCGATCGTGTGAGGGTCAGGTCCGTTCCAAGCACATGATTTTCCTAGCTATCACCCCCCTTCAAGTTCGCCGTCGCGTGAATTTCTCTATTCAATCTGACCCTGTCTCAAAATTTCGCCCTCATCGGTACCCTTGTCCCGTGTCGCCGTGTGGGGAGACATGACGTATTTGTCCATAAATCGTTGCCGTCCCAATATTTCTGGCCTGTTAAGATCTCGTCCAGTCGTGCTAATCCGTCAACTCGACCTTGCCAAGTGCCGGTTAGTCAAACATAGGTTCGGACAGTACCGCGCCCTGCGCTGCGCTGCACTCGCACGCTTGCTGGCAACCCAAGTGCCTCCATTGGCATGCCTTTCCGTAAGTAAGATGCTATAGCTGTCGAATCCTGTGACTTGCAACAGCTGCGCGTCGCATCATCCTAATATCCCCGCTGGCTCACGATAATATACATGTCTGGCAAGCAGTGAGCACCCCCATCGGTCTCAGATCAACCTTCGAAAACCTCGCAAATCTAATTTGCCGGCCTTTGTTGTGACCTTTTTCATCAAAAAGATGCTCAGCCAAGTCGACCCGCACAACGCGGCCACCAGTGACACTCTTTGCTCCAGGGCAAAAATGGAAGCGAACTCTATAATATGTAGTAATACACAGTAATCAATCCATGTTTTTGATTTTTCCAAGTGTAGGTTGTCAGCGTCTCCATACTCGTTTCACCTCCCAACCCTTTCTGTTACTAGAAACCTACTTGCCGATCACGTGGTACTACAATTTGCGGCACACCAAGTACCCTTTGTTGCAAGGTCCGGCCATGGTGACAGACGGGTTGAGCATTGGGGGACGTGTGCCACTGCCAACACCGAAACAGATCAGTGTCAACATGCCAGATAGCAAGTATAGCCCTGTTGGCCCGCATTTGCATGTTCGACGGCATCCAACTCATCAAGGTCGTTGAGGCCGCCAGCACTTGCCTCTCACGTCCCAGAGGCAAACTCGGCAAGAGATCGCAGACAGGAAAGGCATAGCGTGTGCCTGGATCATAGCCACAAATTGAGCGTACATGATTCCGACCTGCTTATAGGTCGTTAACCCTTCTCTCAGATCAGGCTCACATGTAATAACGGCGACACCTCCATACGCAGATATCAAAGATGCCTTAAAGGGCAGGACGACGGTCCGGCCGCGAAGAATTCGCCAGGGGATCTAGGGATGGGTATAACAGAGCAAGTACTGCTTACCCTGAACACACGCCACCATCTATTCGCAACCTTGATAGTCAAAAGAAAAGCGTTGGCTATTCGCATCAATGTGGCAGGGGTGCGATGGCATCTCCCCCGGTCATCCGCCATGAGATGCAACGCCTCATTCCGGTTGAGGGTGCAGGCAACGTCACCCGCTATGAGACAACAGGAACGCTTCGCATGGATCAAAGAGACAGAAAGGACGAACGCCAAACACGTTGAGTATTTTGATGACACTGTCTAATTGGGCGTCATAAAGCTCGGATGCTGTGAATCGGCGAACTTGCACTCGTCTTGGGTCGCGCCAAATCCCCATTTGTAGCCTTCTCGTCATACTAGTTTTTTCGTGTGCCGTTCGGAAGATGAATCCCGCTACCTATCGTGGTGAATATAGCAATTTACCCGAACGAATCGCACACTGAGATTTCAGAGCCTCACCGACCAGGTCTGGAGTTTCGCGTGGCCCTTCGCTCGGATCAGAGCAAAAAAAAAGTCGAGCATGCGAGTAGTCTTGGTTTTCCACAGCATAGTTACATATGGGGTGTCCGTGGGTCCTGCCAATCGCCAAGTCAACGGCTCGAATGGCTCATCCTAGGAGGTAATTAACCACCCCTTGGCTAGGCTACCGCGGGGCCAGACTGGACTTCCACGTCGAATGGGCATGCCGAAGAGGATAATGGGTGGCGACCCGGTCAACCGCAGCCTGCCTTCCCCAGAATGTGCACTGCGGCCACGACTTCCCCGGAAACCCCATTCAGGTTAGGTTCCTTTCCGGCTCGTTCAAGAAATAGGCGTGGAAGTACAGAAACGTATTCATTCAACCTACTTGGCCCGCAAATGGGGTGGACACGGGTGGCACTTATTGTCAACTGCGACCTCTCCTACAGGTTCCCAATTTTGGGTCTTATCAAACGGCAATGTTGGCGCAGATGGGCGAGCATTGCAATCAAACAAGACTTCATTAGACCTGCTTAAATGGCACGAAACCTTGAAACACACCACGTTCCCTTTTCCCTGATAGTCCAGGACATCGTAATATAGCCTCGAGGTTCCTGCGACATTTTACAACACAACTTTGTAGTTCCGACCACGTATGTGGCAAAGATGCGGTAATGATGATTCAAGCTCAAGGCTTGATAGAGAACTGGACTGATTTAGGTGGCGCACTTCCATCTAAAATGGACCGCTTTACGGCTAGGAGCAGAAGCAACGAATGGGAACACCGCAAAATGTTTGGTAAGTCTCCATCGACACATGTTTTATGGACATCATTCGTGTCCAATCGTACACCACTGCGGACGCCCGTCGATAGCGGATTTGATGGCTCCCATTGGGTGGCCCAAAGGACCCGAAACCCACAGTACCTGCGGTGGGTCCGCGGAATCCCAAGTCCACTATCTCTCACGCTGGTCCAGACCGCGCTGCACTCCTTGCCGGTACCACATAATGTGCTTGAGACGCTTGTGGTCGCTAAACGGTAGATCAGATTGGTTAAATTGTTCAGGGCTGTGTCGGATAGACAAAGAGGAGACTCAGGACTTAGGAGGGAGGGTGCATTGGCACTGGAGCTTGTCGTACTGCTCCGAACAATGAGGTTATCGAGTAAAAGGGTTTCATTGTCAATTGAATGTCAATGATGTCCAGTGCGCTTACGGTAGAAGAGCGGGAGAACAGAGACAGCGCAAGATTACGCGGTATGGTCCGTATGGGTCCACTTACCGTCCGAAAGGGTTACCATACGATACATGTGCGGGACAGAGGCGGATTGATGCAGGTACAGAGGCGAAGCACACTGCAGTCGCAGTTAGAGTGGCATGATGATACTTGCAGAATGGAGGTAGAACCACGCCCAATTTGTGGTGTCTCAAACCAGGGCCCCACAGGAAATAGGTCCGTCTGAAACTCGTTCCAAGGAGGAATACCTGCAAGTGGTGCTCAGCGTTGTTGCAACGTCCAACGCACGTTGTTCGAGTCCATCGTGGCCGTGGCGTGGGAGTAGTGACAGGCAAGAACTCAGCCTAGCCATTGTCCGCCACGCTCAACCCAGATCTCGTACTCGGGCAAGTCGCCCCTCCCTACATCATCCGACGACGACCTCAAGGCCAGAATCTGTCTGTAAGCGACTTTGACCCTGACCCAGGTTACCATTCAACCGCCAATTCGTAGATTTCTTATTGACTCTCGTTCCCTCTGTTTCACCTCTGTACAACGACGACGACGTTCATTCCAGCGCACGGTCACACCATCCCAGGCATCTGAGATATCCAGCTCAGCATCGCGACTCTACATCACCGTCATTTTGAACTTGTTTTCGCTCGTTTGAACCATGGGAATTTCGTTTGGCTCCTTCGAGGGCGTCTGTAGCACCGCAGCCCTCGTCATTTGCCCGCTCCTGGGCACATCCAGTCAGGGCATAGAGCCTACTTGCTACTCCCGCAACGTGCAGATTGGATCAACTTTGATTTTTCAGCCTTGTGAGTTCAACGTGTTTCCCAATCGTTGGATAGCCGCCTGAAGCTGTTGCTGCTGTCAGCAACATGTTTTGTCCACATCGTTGCCATATGCATGACCGCAATCATGATCTATCACATACGCTCAAAGTATACAGCAGTGGGTCGAAAGGAGATCGTCATGTTTTTTTGGATGTACATGCTCATAGAACTCCTCGCGATCTTTCTGGACTCGGGCGTTATACCAACCGCAAACGTCAGCTATCCTGTAAGTCTCACACACTTCCGCTGTTGGAAACAAATTTAACCAATACTATCAGTGGTTCGCCGCAGTCTATACAGGGCTAGTCGCCGCGACATATTGCTGCCTTCTGGTCAACGGGTTCGTTGGTTTTCAATTTGCGGAGGACGGTACGCCCCTTTCATTATGGGTAAGTCCACATGGGAATGTGGCGGTATTCATTCTCACGTTTGGCCGCAGCTCCTCCGATTGTCCTGTCTTGCTGTCTTTGGTGTTTCATTTTTCGTCTCCATCGCCACATTCAAGTCGTTCGCTTCCTTCTCTCCAGCGAAACCCACGGGGCTGTTTGTGGTATACTTGATTTGGCCCATCCTGTGTGTTGCAATCTACACACTATCTCAGCTTGTTCTCGTGTTCCGGACCCTGGATGATCGATGGCCACTTGGTGACATCATCTTTGGTATCGCCTTTTATACCATTGCGCAGGTCCTTCTATTTGCCTTCAGCGTGACGATATGTAACGCTATCAAACACTATCTTGATGGGTTATTCTTCTTCACCCTGTGCGTGCTTCTCAGCGTCATGATGGTTTACAAATACTGGGATAGTATTACTGTATGCCGGTTTCACCTCATATGCCCGAGTTTCAGTATTGACCGACATTACCTCTAGCGCGAAGACCTCGAATTCTCGGTCGGATCCAAGACTGCCGTTTGGGAAGTCAAAGATCCGCTTTTGACAGGTGGAGACTATGATGAAGACTCGACGAGTAATTACCATGGCGGCACGGCGGCGAGCTTGGTAGGTGGAGTCAGCGGGAACCAGTACTACGGTACAAAGGGCGGCTATCCACAGGGTGGTTACGGGGGACCACAAGGCGGTTATGGCCAGCAAGCAGGGTATGGCGGCGCACAACGAGGTTACCCACCAACCCAGGAGAGATATTGAACATGGACATTTTTTTTAGCTTGGTTTGAGACAATGGCCTGCAAGGACCGATCGTAATAATACGGTATTCCCATTTTGTGGACGCTAGCCCTGAGTTATTCCTTTGCATTATCGAGGTAGACGAGGTGATCTAGAACTGTACCGACGATTGTTGCCCTGTTTTCTACCTGATATGTTGACATGTGTTGTGCAACACCATGTCCTTCATTGGACCCCATGTCCCAGAGCATCTTCGTAACGACGCTGCCGAGTCGGACGATGACGACTATACACCCGCACTTCCCCCCGAACTCGCCGCCGCTCGTAAAGCCGCTGGACCTTCATCCCAGCCAACCGCGGGGCCCTCGTCCCCACCACCACCACCAAGAAGAGTGAGCGGTCCTACCACACGACCCACGCAAGCATCCAACTCAGACTCAGACTCGGACGACGAAGTCGGTCCCCAACCCCTACCCGCTGCCGTCCTCGCAACGCACCACGAGAAATCCGGGGTCGACGAGTTCCTCGAGCGCGAAGCCCGTCGACGCCAACTCATCCAAGAGGCCCAACAGCCCAAGAAACTCGTGCGCGAAGAATGGATGCTCGTCCCCCCGAAATCGGGGGATCTCCTTGCGTGTGCGTCTCATTTTTTCATTTTTTCATTTTTCGTTGTTCGTTGTTCGTTTTACGAGGCTGGGTTTGAGTGACGTTGATTGTTTGTAGCGCTCGACCCGACCAAGTTGAAGGCGAGGCAGTTTGGACGTAGCAAGGCACCTGCACGGGACGGGGACACGTCGCTTTGGACGGAGACGCCTGCGGAGCGGCAACAGCGGCTCGCGGATGAGGTGTCAGGTCGGAAACGAAGAGCGGTAAACGCGGAGCCGGTCGAAGACGAGGAGGACTCTACGAAACGACGGAAGAGAGATGCCGCGATACGCAGCGGCGTGGAGGCGCACACGGTCAGTTGGACGTTCTCGTTTCGTGTGCGCGTTCGTGGTATGTAACATGCTGACTGACCGTTGACAACGACAGCGCAACGTGCGTGGACCTGCGCTCGTGGATGCCCACCTGGAACGCGAGGTGACGAAGAAAAAGGACGCAGACGAACCTCCGCCCGCCATCTGGGATCACTCGCGCGACATGTCGCTCGGCGGACGTCTCATGGATGACAGGCAGCGGCAAAAGATGCTGCGTGATGCCAAGGCCCTGGGGGATCGCTTTGGGACGGGTAAAGGAGGAGGTTTTCTGTAAACATGTCTCAATTACTCGACGTACAATCATCGTGCCAACTGCCGCTTGTCACGGTGTGTCTCAGTGTGTATGCATATGTCGCAGTCTGATCCATTCCTAGCTAGGTTGAGGGGGCGTTTGGCATTAGACGTGAGCCAAAAGTTGCATGCGGTGGTGTGATGGGCTGCTCTGTCTCACTGGGACGTTGCATCAAAATTCCGTACAGCCCGGGACGGGCATGGCATGGACGAGTTTCATGTTGGAACGACCGAGATGGGAACATGTTTGATTTTTTTTTTTCTTTCGGTATTGAGCATATCCGTAATCCTCCCGTCATCGATTCATCTCAACGGCTGAGGTCGTGTCGGAGATCACACATGGCGATGAGATACCCGTCGACGGAATTCCAACGGACGACGCTTGATCAATGTGTGCTATACGGTCGACTAATTTATTATAAAACGCCGACTCAGATTTCTGTACAAAATGTAGGTAGTAAGTGTACACGTCCGGGTTCTGTCACGCCAAATAGAAATTATTTTTGTATCATAATTATTAAAAAAAACAAAACTTGTCACCCTCATGAAATCTGACAATATCATCATCATCTGAATCGTCGGGGATAGATAGATTGGTAACAGTCCCGTTGGTTTAAATTGGACGACGACGTTGGCGACGGAACAGACAGGGGCGTTTGTTTCTGGAACACTGATCACAAGAGCAAGACCTTGAAATTGTCAGCAAAGGGTCCAGGTACTGATAGTCCAGACTTGTGGTGACACAAGTTCACCGGTCAAACCAGTCGCCGGTGACCCACTCCAGGCCGAATTGCAACCTTCGCTACAGTAATACTAGCGTGTATGATTGCCCTCAAGCAGTTCGCTTCCTAGAAATACCGAAATACTGTAACCCCGTCTGTCTGTCATTAGTCGTGTAATGTCGTAACAATAATGATCGAAAAATGAAGTACTCTACAATTTCTTGAAAATTGATTCTTGTTTCATGTAGCACCTGGAAACATGATGGATACGGTGACATACACTGTCTGGCATATCATCGCACGTAAAGTGCATCTATATGCGAGATGGGAACGTCGCTCGGGAGTCGGTACAGCCAGGTTTCTACGCCATGTTCGACTCGGAGTACCTTGTAATATTGTCCATGACGAATACAGCCTCTAGGGTAGCGGCTCTCGACTACTCGAGAGCTTGTTCAGATGGATGTATACGTCCGTTCCAAACCCGTCCATGGAGATGAGCCGCAGATCGCCGCCAAAGTATCTCGCGTACTATACGTACAAGTGAGGAGTTAGCATTGGTGAGAACTCGAGGGCGGAGTTGGAAGGGTCACGAACCAATCGAGAGAGTGGAAGACCGTACCCGAAACCTGCCATCGGCGCCTGAAAGTCGCTCGCATGAAAATCTTGGTCGATGCTCTGGCCTGCCATGGTGGTGTACATATAAGTCCATATGAGCGGGATAGCACTCCTCGGAATGCCGCCCCCCTCGTCTGAGATCTTGATCGTGATATCTTCACGTCCCTCGACCACAATGACTTTGATAGGGGGATATCCACTGGGACCGTCGGGAGATTCCTTAGCAACACGATCTTCGTAGTCAGCACCAAATCTCTCCACTACTGCTCTCAGCGAATTCTTGAGTAACTCGAAAACGATATGTGACAAATGTGCAGGGACATATGCGAATGTCAAATCAGTGGGACAAATGAGTTGAACTGGCGGTCCGCGGAACATGGCATAGTGTTCTTCACAAACAAATCGGGCGTTTTCTATGGCCTCTTGTAGGATGTCATGCACATTCTGAGACGCGCGTAGCAAGTGAGACTAGAAACAGGGACAAGAAGAAGCACGCACGGCGTGTGTACAGATGATGCCTACATAATCCTTATGCGGTTGTTGGGTATTCAATGCCACGTCTTGATGCAGTCGATGTCATTCCAAACCTCGGAGGAGAGAGAGACACTCACGTTGCCCAATCAAGAACCGTATGCCAATTCGTGACATGTAGAACCGATCCAACCATGCCTGTACGTCGTCTCCACCGTGGGCATACCCCGAGAGCCCTAGTCCCATACCAGGCTTGATTCCTTTTGCTCTCTGCCATTCCAAGACACCCTGTGCGACAGTGGTGACCGTCGGGTCATGTCTTCGTTTGATAGCTTCCAGCGTCTTGGTGAATCTAGCATTATAATCGTGTACCTCTGGCGGATAAGCATGTGATGGAGTTCGTGCATAGTAGCTGCAAGGGTAATGGATATGATAAAAGTCACGCAGGGAATTCATACAAACCTTCGTCCGGCAGGGATGCGCAGCTTTACGGTGCCGTTTCGGAGACCACATGCCCCATTATCCCCCAGCCCTCCTGGTCGGCCGACGAACCCTTGCTCACTATAAGTAGTACCACCAGCTGCTCCATGTCCATCTAGATAAGATGTAACCAGAGAAGGGTTTGGAACACTCCCGAGGACGTGAGTGTTTCCATCTTCGTTCTTTGGACGATGGAATAGCGATCGACGTGCAGCAGGAGACAGTGAGAGGTGTGGAAAGTTGATTAATTCCTGGAAGACGGTTGACCCAGCTGAGTAACGAATTCATGCGCAAGGCAGGCAGGCACGTATTGGGTGGGCATAAATGAATGAACGACCCACCTCGAAGCTCTGGGCGTACCAATTCTTTACTTTTCCTATGGAAGGCATCTCGCTCAAATTGTGCGGGAGTTCATCTAGCTCTTTAACGCGGTGAGCGAGACGAACTGGTAGTTCATCTGAATATTTGACCGTGAGTTGAATGGCAAGATGGATACTGCGAATGACTCACCAGCTAGAAATTGGCTGGCCCGTAAAAGGGTGCCTTGACTAGGATGTTGCCCAAACAGGACCATTTGCTGGAGAGAGACTGATGCATTCCACCTCCGTCAGCACAAAGCAGGAAGGCGAGTTGATGAAGGAAGAAAGAAATCATGGGAAGGACAATGGATCCTTGGTAGATGTTACCTGATTGCGAAACCCAAGCAGCGCAGTCACGGCACGACATGGAGGAGATACCGCGGCAGAGATGCGTTTCGTTCCCACCAAGCGAGAATAAATGAAAGTGCAACTAACCTCCTGTCTGGGGGAATGACGCGAAATGATGTATCTTGTCCCACAGTGCGGGAGAGATGCGAAACGCGGCGCTCATGATAACGAAGCGCAGGCTCGGGCTAAGCACGAGAACTGAGCTGCTGAAAAGCTAGTGGAGAGTCATAGCAGGACGAATATCACACAAAGTATCATCGAGTCATAATCACGTGAGATTTGGGTGTCCGGCAAAGAACCCGGCGAGTCCTGGAAAGCTTCTCCCATCCCGGCAACGAGCCCATTCAAGCGTTCGCACTCGCCCATCATGCATTCATGCATCAGCCCCCCAGTGGACCACCATCGCGTCTCTTTGTGCTCGTCAGCCACTTCTACGTGTGTTTGCTACTAGCCGTGTCTATTTAAGCTGCGTGAATGCATGGTTGCCTGACGAGTCTCATAATATCAAGCAAGGTCTGGGTTCGTGGGGAACACTGACACGTGATTCTCCCCATGGCCTTCCTACCCCTATCGCGACACAGGTGACACGAAGGGATCTAACTATTCAGATTACCAGGTCAACGCCCGAAAGGTGCTTGACCATCGCATCATCGCGCTGCGCTACTCATGATCGTTCACACCAAGCAAGGGGGACAAAAGGCCAGGCGGCATTTCCCGAGACTTGCCCCGTCCTTCTCAATTCAATTCGGGCGCAATCGCTCGCCCATCCTGAGCGCTGAGCTCTCGCCGTGTATTCTATTGAATCGAGTCCCTCACTCTATGCTGATCCGAGCGTGAACACTCGCTCGTCCGTATCGATCCTAGTATTATCTAGTTGGCTAGTAATCCTTTGCTGATGGGTGTCGTGGGAATGTCGCTTGCGTCGGCCAGGTACAATCATCTTAATGATGGATCCGTGTTTTGTCTAGTCACCAATGTAGACCGCTACACTACTTAAACCCGTCTGTTTATCCAGATTCCTCATCATCATGGCAGAGCCCGTCATATCTGGCTTACCTCGTGCGGCGTTGCAATCGCTCGATCACGACGACATCGCTTTCTTGCAAACACTGCCCAAGGCAGAGCTACACGCTCACCTTCACGGGTCCATCCCCCTCCGCACCCTCCAGCGCCTCGCCGCCAACTTCACTCCCTCCCCAGCCATCGAGGCCAGCGTCGCATCCACCATCGCCAAACTCCAGTCCGACGTCATCCTCACCGAGCTTGGAGACTTTTTTAAGCTCTTCCCCGCCATCTATGCCCTCATTGCGACCCCTGCCGCACTTGCAGAGGCCACACGGGACGTTCTGCACGCTTTCTTGACCCCACAACCGCCACCGGCCGGGTTCGCATACCAGCCGGCACCGGATTGCACCTATCTGGAGCTCCGCTCGACCCCCCGAAAGACGGCCTATATGAGCAGGGAGCAATACCTCCTCACCGTGCTCTCAGAAATCCGCGCGTTTCCCGGTCGCGCTGCGCTTATCGTGTCCGTCGATCGTCGCATGTCTGAACAGGACGTCGAGGAATGCGTAGATTTGGCCATCAAATTGCGCCATCAGGGAGAGCCTGTCGTCGGCCTCGATCTGTGCGGAAACCCGCGCGAGGGTAGCGTGGATACGTTTGAAAAGTACTTTGAACGCGCCCGTGAGGCCGGACTTGGTCTGACCGTCCACGTCGCAGAGACGAAGCTCAACGGGCATTCGGTCGAGTCGTTTGTCCTCCTTTCCTGGCATCCTGATAGGTTGGGACACGCAACTTACCTTGAGGAGCCGCAGAGAGACATATTCTTGGCCGACATACCGCCACCGGACACTGACGTGCCTCAGATACCCCCTCCGAATGGCCAACTGCCAGACGAAGTACCCGGTCATCATAGGCTCTTCTATGCGCTGTGGAGAAAGCACATACTTTTACTCTCCCGGAAGTACCAGGAAGCGGGCTTTCACATGGACTCCCCATGCGACACCGAAGAACGTGCGGCGCGTGAAGTCGTAAGGGAGATACAGGCTCTCAGAGACTTGGCGGGTAGGCAGTACAAGCCATGCATCGAGATATGCCTCACCTCAAACTTGCTGTGGGTCAGAGTTGGATCTCCACGCGAAATGACCCGAATCTCGTTTGCAGATCCAAAACGGTCACACGGCTAGAAGAACACCATATACGACACTACCTTGAGAATAACCATCCGATCGTGATTTGTGTACGCGTATTGTCTTGCTATCTCTTTTGTCGAGACTCAAGATTCGTACAGACGGACGATATTCTCACCTTTAGGACAACGGTGCTTGCGGAATACGCGCTTCTTTTGGCCAAACCCCCATACGGATTGGGTCTCAGCCGTGACGACGTCCGGAGAATTGCGGAGATGGGTATGAGTGCTCGTTTCATCAAGGCATAGCCGGGATCTTTATGACTGGACTGGCTATGCAGCCATCATGATAGTCATACTTCGTAGACGACTAGCTTCAATATTGTAGACTGTACAAAAGAAAAGTAGACAGCCCTGATTATTCTTATGTACAACATGATCGAGTTGTGGATCGATAATTCAGATACCACGTCCACCTGTCACTTCCAGCGTATGTCCGCTGACATACGATGCCAGTGGCGACGCAAGGCTGTTCAGCATCAGCACCCCGAGACATTTAAACACCGTGACAACTCACAACAACATCGCAGCCGCCGCTTCGTCCGCTGAAGCCCCTCTGCGGAGCGGAATGTCCGCATACGCATTGACGCTTTCCGCCGCACGCGCCTGTGCAGCAGGAATACCCAACGCCACTTTTTTCCCTTCAATTTCGATCGTCGCCCCTTCTTCCTTGGCCGCCGTCAACCTAGACATGATTCAGCACGTGCGCGCGAGGGGTATTCTAGAAGAAAGCACCTCGTGTGAACGAGACCGTACGCAACAGTGTTGGCGCGAACGCCAAACACGCCCCACTCTTTGGCGATCGTCTTGGTCAGTCCGACCACGGCAGACTTGGCGGCGGCATAGTTGACCTGCCCGACATTCCCATGGAGACCGGAGGTCGAGGACACGTTGATGATGGAACGGTTGGCGGGGGTGCCGCTCTGCTCGACAACGGGATTACGTCCGATAAATCGAACGCGTAACGTAATGTCGAGGACGCACCTTGACCCTGAAATACGGAGCGGCTGCTCTGACGAGCCGGAAAGGCGCACGCACGTGAATCTTCATGATCACGTCGAAAGCGTCATCCGGCATAGTGTGAATCATCTTGTCGTACGTGAACCCAGCTAGCAACCATGAACAAAAAGGGGCATGAGTGGTCGATGCTATCTGAACCGAATCGCTCGTACCATTGTTGACGATGTGGTTGATTTGCCCAAACGCTCTGTAAAGAAAGAAAGAAAGAAAAAAAAAAAAGATCCCTCAGATGGGTGCGTACTACGTCTACGTTGCGTGGGGACGTACTTGACGGTCGCCTCGACGATCTTTTGGGGGAAGTCGTCGGCGCCGACGTCGCCAGCGACAACGATGGCATCGCCCCCCGCTGCTTTGATCTCTTGCACGACCGCCGCGGCCTTGTTGGCATCGAGGCTAGCGACACGTCAATGACAGCAGTCCTGACAGCGATCGACAAGTTGAAGCTTACTCGCTCACGACGACCTTGGCACCCTCCTTGGCGAACAGCAATGCGGCACTCCTGCCTATGCCCTAGTGAACGTTGGCGGACGGCTCGGCGTTCGAGCGGTTTAGGAAGAGGTACGCACTTGTCCGGCACCTAGCGTTCAAAGGGTTATATATCTCGTGCTGCATGGTCGCCGGCGAGAAGCAGAAGACGCACCTGTTATGATGGCGACTTCGCCGGCCAAAAGGCCACGGCCATAGGCATTGCTAATGTGTCCCGAGACCTGTGCGAGACGGTTGGCCATTGATGAGACTATTGTAGAGAGTAGTAGTACTTGTAGTACGGTGTGTACCGGGTCCGGGTGAACAAAGCACACGACTCGGGCCGAAGAAAATCACTTGATAATGACGCTCGCTTGCAGTAAAGAGTATAGTATGTCTACAACAATTTACAAGAGAAGAGACGGGGGTAAGTACTCATAGATCCTCGGCATACTTGGCCATCACCTCCCGGAGATGCGCCTCGTTCGCGATCCGCGGAGTGAAGCAAGCATCAAACGGCTTGGGGTGCGCGATGACCCCGTCGATGAAGCCCTTGGCATCGATGGGCGAGTTCAGGTCTTGCGTAATACGGAACGACCACAGGAGAAGAGCCGCATTGATAAAGATCGAGCGAGTGGCAATGTGTTGCCCGGGACAAACGCTACCAGAATATCAGTCACTAGCAAATGGGCAAATCGATGACTCCTACCGTCGACCGAATCCAAAACTGGGAAACTTGAGGTCTTCACGGACTCGACCCTCACTGCTCAACCACCTCTGTGGATTAAATTTGTCCGGGTTGGGGTAAACCTTTGGATCTCGAGAAATGGCCCTGTTGGAAGCTATAAGCAATTCAGTCGACTCGAACGTCGTGCACACCAATGGTTTCCAAAAACAATGGCACCCTGAGGGATACAAAAACCATTCTACGAGGAATCAGGGCACCTTCCATGACATGTCTAGTTCCAAAGCTCACATAGGGAATGTCAGCCATTGCACGATGAGCAAAGCCTACAGTCCTGTCATAGCCCGTCACGATCAAGACATCGAAGCAACGTACCCAGCGTTGTCACTGGTCTCCAACGGAGACACTCGAGCATGAACGCCTGAATCTGAGGGAGGGCATCGTAGTCGTCAAAGGTAGGAGCTAAGCAAGTCCGGTGAGCGCAGAGTCAAACCCACATTGATATGCATACCCCTGTCACGTCCAATGCTACTGTCTAATTCATCCTGCACAACATCCTGGGCCTCAGGGTGGCAGGCAGCGGCCATGACAACGACCATGATGGCAACCGCGGTCTAGTGCCCAGGGTAAGTTGAATCCTTTGACGAACATGTCTCACAAACACGCACGGTGTCTGATCCGGCACCAAAGAGGGAACCCGCAAGATAGGCCATTTCCTCGTATGTAAGTTTGAGAGTATTTTGGTTTTCAAGGAGATATCTGCCAAAGGAAGGGCCAGCATCACCCATGCTCTACAAGCGACTAAGTGATGTGGATACAATCGAGTGGATCTTACCAGTTTCATGGCTACACGTCCCAATTGGTCATGAAAGAGCTTCGATTCCTCTTGGCGCCAACTTTCGATGTGGCTGGTGTAGAATGGAATATACTTCAAGAAAGGGTAGATCTCGACAAGCATTGCACCAGGGCGCATAAGCATTTGGAAGCGTTTCAACATTTTGTGGATCGTCACGATTTCGGGAGCATCTGCTGTAGTAAGGGTAGATCTGCCATACGTGACACGGAGAATGACAGAGGCAGCATATCGGTTGGCATGTGCTTGGTGATGCTTTGGGTCATTGAGAATGTCGAGGATGACATCCCTTGCAGCGCCCATCTGGATTGGGCCATATGATTCCGCAGCCTTGGCTTGGAGATGTGTATGGGCAGCTCTACATGGGAGGTATTCTGGTCACCTTTTGAGCAGATGGACGGGCATGTGGATCACCTGCGAAGCTTTCGAAACAGTTCGCCCGCAGGAGCCAGAATCATCCGTAGACCACGGGACAAGATTTCGCCCGCTGCGACCGCGCGAGGACGGTCGGCGAGTAAACCACCTTCTTTCTCCATGATGTCCACTGATTCCTATAAACGTCGGACACATGGGTTCTTGCACAATGTTCGCGCTTACCTTGTATCGTCCAATGATAATTATTATTTTGGGACCCACGCGGAGGGAGATGACGGGTCCATATTGGTTGACCCATGCGGCGAACTGGTGCGACTGGCTGCAGCACTCGGTCAATAGACTATCACGGGGACGAGCAATACGTACTTTACTCTGGGGAGAGTATTACCGAAAAGCCAATGGCTGGGGGGGCCAGGTGGCAAAGGAAGACGCCGGTTGGCTGTCAATCTGGCGCGCACGGCACTGCCGGCGAGCACCAGGCCAAGGATGGCGGCAAGAAGTTTGGCTCGGAAAGCCAGGTTGGACATGGAGGAGAGCAAGACAGCAGCTAGTCAAACAAGCTGGGTTAGTTATTTAAATCGAAGGACCATGCATAGGAGGATACCGGATCGTTTGGACGAGATCCACCCATGATCAATTGATGAGGATATGTAAGTTGGTAAATGTTCGTGAGAACAAAGATCAAAACTTTGTCACGGTCTTTGACCAGAGACAACTTTCAGTCTTTCACCTTTCCTTTGTCTTTCTTTCTTTCACTCCTCCCACCGCGATGCAACCGACTCCGGTTCATCGTATCTTGACACAGGTCAAGCACTTTTTCAAGGTTATTTCAACTAAATTACACTCAAAACGGTGAGCACAACTCGCGTGCCATCTCTGCTCGTTGACGACCCCCGCTATTAGGCACCCCTCCCCTTTCAAACTACCAGCGACGCTGTATCTCCACTCTCCCGCGCACGACCTACCCTACCTTCCACCAGAGATCTGGTCCATGATTCTCCGCGAGGCAACCTCCATGTCTTCAGATCCTCTCGACATCTCTCTCGGCCTCTCTTTCCTCGAAACTCCTTGCAGTGTCCAAGAATATTACACCGCAATGCGCGTCAAATCAGACCTGGCTTTGGTCAACAAAGCCTGGAACAGATACCTCCAAGAGTATCTGTACGAGTTCGTCTGGATAAGCCGAGCAAGTCAGGCAAAAGCATTGGCTTGGACGCTGCTCACCCAGTTCATCGATGGAAAACCTTCTAGTGGCCGCTGGATTCGTCGTATACACATGGAGACCCCTGCTTTGAAACGTTGCGCAACCGACGATATCCATACCATTCTTGATTACGCACCACATCTAGTCATTTTTTCAGACCACCATGCCGTGCGGTGCACGCGTTATCACGAGTTCAACGATGTCCGATGTTCTCCAGAGCAGATGGTCTCCGCACTCGCTAACCCAAACAGGAAGATTCGCAAGTTGTCCCTCACAAACTACACCGACGACCCATTTCCGTATCATATCTCCCGAACCCTCAAGCAGACGGCTGCAAATTTAGAGTATCTCGAGCTTTCCTCATCAAGTGTCCCTGCCATCTCTGGCCACAAGCTCGCGAACGCATTTGTCGTCGCCTTCCCCGTTTTGCAATCGCTCAAACTGACCCTGGACAATACAACGTTTGCAGTCATTGCAAAGTGGAGAATGCCGAGGTTGCGAAACGTATCTGTCGTGTCTTCTGACTTTGGTTACGCTGGCCAAGGCTTTGCCCGCTTTTTCGCCGCTCACGGGAAGAAAATCCACCAGCTAGAGCTCGGTCATTCCTCTTCGCTCGTCGTTGAGCACCATTTATCCCTCCAGCCCCGTCCTGTTCAGCAAATTCCCCTTGCAGAATGGTGCCCCAACCTGAGGGAGTTCATTTGCTCTGCTGATGCAGAATGGAATTGGCGAAACCCGGATTGGATTGCACCACACGTCTTGCTTCCCGCCCATCCTCGTTTGGAATTCATTGGTATTCGCGATATCGACAAACGTCTTCTAGATGACGCCGCGTCGTTCCCATCCGACATTGAAGATGATGCCCCCTTTTTCCCATTCGCCGAACAGGTTTCGTCTCTCCTATTCAACGTTGCGTTCCCTTCTTTGCGATATATACGTGATCTCAGTCGTGCCTCGCACTTGATGCGCTCTGGCATTCGTCCGCAGCTGCGGATTCTGAAGTTCTGGTCCAAGATACTTGCTCGTTGTGGAGAGCGACAAGTTTGGCTCGAAGACTTTCGCGGTGTCAACATCACTTTGCGAGATCTCAAACGTGCAGGACTTGCGGAGATGTGATATGTCGCTTTCATCTCCCCATTTGCCGTTGTTTCAAGAACTCGTGCCTAATCATTCATGCATACCATTTTTCTTTCTTTCTACACCCCAGTGTATATTGCCACTCATCGCACTGTAGCATCCGTCATGCATTTTTCATCCTCAGTCGTTGTTCTTTCACCATTCATACCTGAACACTATTCCCCTTTCACAAACGGACACCACCCCATATCATACCACCCGTGTTCCATTCTCCAACTTGGAGCCGTCCTCTCCTTTATTTATACCTCTCCTTCCTTGTAGTCGACCTCGAGTTTGACCCTCTGTCTTCTGATTTTTGGTTCACAGTTCCATAGGGCATCGTATCTCCATCGAGGTGGAGCTGGACATTTGGATGCTACGGTAGAGCACTTCTAGTGTATACATTCGTGCTACTTGCAGGCAATATATCATGTGATATCCACTGTTGTGATAAAACTGTACTTACTTTCCTTTCCAAGTTCACATTGCATGCTAATGGTATGTCCTTGCGTACAAGACACGCACCACTAACCAAGCGCATATCCAGGACGCCGACATTGAACACCTCGTCCTCTCGGGAAAGCTTTTCGGTACCCACTCGCGGTCGTCCTCCCCGGAACGCACCCCTTCGCCCACCTTCTCCTTCGCGTCCACCGACGATATCAACACAGACGCTTCACGCGATGTTCCCCCGTATGAGTCCATCGGCATGGCCCCCGGCCGAACAGGCGTCAAAGGTGTCCTCCGCGACCAGCACGAGGCGCAGTCCCTCCAAGCCGCCAAGCGCGAGCGCGAGATGGAGGCGCTCCGTTTGCGCATGGAGCGCGGCAACCTAGGCGGAAAGACGTTTTTAGAGGAGGAGCGGGAGAAGCTGGAGCAGGATGAAGAGTGGGAGAAGGCCGTCGATGGGGTCGGGGTGAGGCGGGACGTGTTGGGTCGGCCCAAGGGAGGCCCGTTTGGCCACTTGAGAGAGGTGGGGCGGGCGGGGTTCGTTGGTGCCGTCGAGGCCGAGGAACGGGGAGTTTGGGTGGTCATTCATCTGTATGAATCGGTGAGCTCTTTTCTCTCTCAAAGGAGGGGTAGGGTTCAATGCCGAGGCTGACTGTACGTTGTGAAAACGAGTCGTTGGACAGGTGTTTTGCGTTGGACGATACTCTGTCCAAGCTCGCGCGCTTGTATCCTCAGACGAAATTCCTTAGGGTGCGGGCTGCCGCCCTCGGGTTCGCCTCAAAAGGAACGTCAACGAAACGGTACTCATGTACATCACAACCACGACAAGCCATGCCCGGTAGATACGTTGACGACGAGGACGACCCCTATGCTGACGGCGACGAAGGGGAAGAAGAAAAGACCCCGTACTATGACGAAGACGAGTATGAGGAGGACGACGTGGACACGGACATGCTCCCGACGATGCTAGTGTACCGGGACGGCGAGCTCGTACACAACTGGGTGCGGGTCGACTGGGAGGCTGGCAACGCCGGCATCGAAGATCTCCTTTCCAGGTAGGCATGTCATGACGTGTGCACATGTATCGGTGATCTCACTGGCAGCTCCTCAGGCGACACATCATTGCTGAAGTATCCACGTCTGGGAATGGAAACTGTGGTTTACCCTCGGATGACGAAGACCTAGCCTGGAGCGACGAGGAGCCAAACTTATCACCATGATCAATGCAGTCTCGTCGAGACCCGTGAACATAAACACGGCGCTCAGTCGTTCGCTCGTTCCACCACCACCTCAGTTTACCATGTCAGATATCATAACGCTGTTAGAGAAACTCAAATCTAGTTGGTCTATTGGTCTAAGCAAGACTGACAATGTACAAACTTAGCAACACATAGTTCAAAATAGAACAATCAAACTACAAAAATGTTATGGACAATACAAAGCCACTACAAAGTACTGCTCAAATTGACTGGTCCTTGGCACATGGATTTGTCAGGTACATCCTTGCATATGTCCTGTACTCTATTCCCCTTGTGCACTGAGTATGCTCATTGCCATCCATTGGTGCCAGCACAGAGTCAATGCTGACAGAGTGGTTTGGCTCAGGAGTGATGTAGCACCTAGAGATCAGTTGCAGCCATGAGTCCAAGTCTCACAAGCATGGTGAACACACTGTCTCAGCATTAATGTCCCATGACCCTATTAGGCACTGTTGAACATGAGCTGCCAGTCTTCCTTGAACTATGTGATACTCTACCAGGTAATATCCAGTGCATGATAAGCTGGTAGTGGTCCTGCCAGTGGTAAAGTCATGTCAGAAATGGACCTATTTGCAATGAATCACATATACTGTATACCCTTATATCTGGGAGTTCATGTTCTGTCCATCCATATCCTTGCATGCTGTCTTTTATATTGTGTCATCACTGAAGGTGGAATGCACAGTGTTCATTTCTAGTGACAAAATGTGGACATCAACAAGATGTTTCATGGCCTCTTCCTCTGTGTTATCAGAGAGTGTGTCTCTGACATTTGCATGCCACACCATCAACATCTTTATAGAATGCTTGTTTGATTATATTGAATTCAAACTGGATATTTAGGGGTTTTGCCATCTCTCTTCAACCCTCACTATGAAGACATTACACAAGGCTATCTCCCATATCATTCATTTCTTTCATCCAAAGCAGTCATGTTCCTTTCCATTTTTTACACATCTGCCATTAGAGATGATCATCCATATTTTTTGTTTCCTTGATGTTCAAGACATCATTCGAATGCGCAGAGTAAGACCATTTCTCTGAATTAAAAGTTCAGCTCACATTCTGACATTTCCAACAGATCTCCAAACAGACACATGACCTCACATATGAACGTGCAATATGGACAGCAGTGTATAGGACTGCACCATTGCCTCGTCCACCTGGACCCTTTTCTTTCCAATCAACTGATTTTCTTGAACAAGCCCTTGTATATTCTGAACAGAGAGCATATTCATGGATGACTCAGCCCAAGATAAAACCTCTTCACAATAATGATGGCATCTTGATCTTCAACAGATGGCTCATTAGCTGTGACATTCACACCCACTTGAAGTTTCTAGCATATGACCTAAAAGATGCTTATCCCTGCCAACTTTTGTGGGAATCTCCATTGCAGACAAAGCCATTGATATGGGATGCACACAGTGTGGTGTCCCATGATGGATTAGTTGTCTATATTATGTTTGTGAGAGACAGTTCCTCGCCAATGTGTGTATCATCCTTTATGATTATTTTTTCCTTGTAACTTTTTTTTCTAGGACACTTCTTGAGTTCCATATCCATGGTGATTCTTTTGCACACACTTTTACCTGGGACAACTTCATACCAGTGAAAAATGTTGAAACAATAATGAATCTGAGGATAAATAACAGTTATTCACCATTCCTATGCCTGTCCCATCAACATCATGACACCTTATTCTTCAATGTGGAAACCCAATTATTCTACAAGTATCAATTCAAATCAATGGTAAGTTGTGATCCACGTTTGCTACCACAAAACTTGCTTATTGTTGTCAGATAGCATATGATACACTCCCCTCAGTCATTCTATTCATTCCAACACACACACATATTATTGCTTTGTTCAAGGTTAAGCCTCAATCTGTCCTATCAAAACCAGAATCAATTCTTGTCCAAGCCTTCACACTTTCTGGCAATTCACAGAACAGCAAACTCCAGCTCACACATGAGGCACTATTGTCAGGCAATTATAACAATAACAACTTTGCTCTCATTCGGAATTCCATTGTGGATCCAGTGTCAGGAACAACAGGTCTTCGGATTCTACATCAATTTCAAAAACCAGGTGGCGAGCCTGGTATTTATTTTCACTACTTTTCTTGCATTGATCTTGCACTGCCCAGACACTCATCCACTGATATAGTTCTGCCAATGACAATCAACTATCAAGATATCACCCAGCTTCACATGCCACATTACTCTCACTTGTCTATGTCATCTGTGCCTAATATTTCAGATGATGGGCATGTGCAAGGATTTCTCTACTGTGACAAGATTACCAACAGTTATTCACAAAGAGAGACTCAATATATCTTTCCATTCACCATCAATGCCAGTGGTCATAGATGCCTAGCTAATTTCCCCCAAAGATTTTATGATCTAAACTCAAAGCAATGGAAGAAACTAGGATCTTAGAACAACTTTTTGGATAGTATTGTATTAGAGGTGCAAAGTAGATGAGAGGTACTTGAGTCACAATAGATGATAAGATGATAACAACAACTTGCATGGCCTCTTGCACATGATGTTTACATAGCTGTTGTTACAGTCACAGTCTAATGGACCTAGTTGTTTCTTTCT
>JBBPLG010000361.1:0-24879 GCA_038089695.1 Xanthoconium separans | reverse complement strand
GTTATCTATATTGTGAGTGAAGCCCGACCTGAGATAAAGTCAGTACGCTGAATTGCTTTCAGCTGTATCTGGCAAGCTACCTCTTCCCTATTACATTCACAACAACCTCGCAAGCAAATCTGATAATAACGGTCGTTCGTAAGTCGATGTTCCGAACGTGACTTCGACCTTGACTGGCTTTCCGCTAGATTTTACAATGTCGTTTTTTTCACCTCTCGCCAGCGTGGTGGGTTTCTCGAATGGTCATTTGCTGTGCGTCTCGCTGAATTTGCGGGACAGCTACGCTCGGCCTTTGTCTCGGTCAATCTATTCTCTATCCTTTGCAACGGATTCACACCAGTCAAGATTTCATCCGTGTCTGATATCATGCGATACGGTGGACCAATCTTGTACCTCTTTGTCAATAGTTTTGTCCTCTTCGGTATTCTTGTCTGGGCCGACTCCGGGTCTATCGTTCCGCGCCATTTCTTGAAGATGCGCAAGCAGCAAGTAAGGCTCGATGAGAACCTCGCTGCCAATGAGATTTCTAGACAGGATGTCGCGAAGGAAGCGAAGGCAGTCGCAAAATCGAGCGACGCATTGCGCATCCTTCATGTCAGCAAGTCATTTGGCCGGAATAGTGTAGTAGACGATGTCTCGTTCGGGGTCTCTAAAGACGTCATATTCGCTTTGCTCGGGCCCAACGGGGCGGGTAAGACGACGACATTGAACATGATTCGTACGTGGCTGTCTGGCTTGCGCGATATCTTCCGTACTGACATCCTGCGAACCGCGAAGGCGGCGACGTCATGCCAGATGCGGGAGACATCGAGATCAAAGGTGTCTCGGTGACCAGTTCTCCGCGCAACGCACGTCTCGCGCTTGGTGTTTGCCCCCAGTTTACCGCCATCGATGCGCAACTGACTGTCCGTGAACATCTTGTGATTTACGGGCGTCTCAAGGGACTCGCGCACGGACCCGAGCTGAACGACAACGTCGAGTCACTGATGGTCGCGACCTCGCTGAATATGTATGCGGATCGATTGGCCTGCCAACTTTCAGGCGGTAATCAACGTAAATTGGCACTCGCTATTGCGCTCATGGGTAGGCGCTGGTCGGCACTCGTTCAGTGCATTCTCATTGATACGTCTTTTCTCAGGCAACCCCTCCGTTGTGCTCATCGACGAATTCTCCACTGGGATCGACGCCAAGATAAAGCGCGACATGTGGACCACGTTGAGGAACGTGGCAGCGGGGAAAGCTGTTATCATCACCACCCGTACGTAGCCCATTGATCTGACAAGTCCCGACATGGATCTTACCCTCTTCTGGCAGACTCCATGGAAGAAGCCTCGGCCCTCGCCAACAAGGTGGGCATTCTATCCAAGAGTATGCTTGGTAAGTAAATACGCTACCCTGTTCTCTGCCTCGTCCCGCTCACGTCGCTCGTGACGAACAAACAGCCATCGGCACCACAGAGGAACTGGCCGCACGCTATGCTACATATCATGTCCATTTTACGTGTCGCACGCGGGAGGACGCGATGAGAGCCCAGGTCTTGATGAGTCGCATCCCCGGGGCGCGGCTCGCTGAAGATGTCGCGACACGATTCCGAGTACCCATCCATGAGGGCGGGCGTACAGTGGACGGCGGCGTGCACAGTGGCGACGCGGATGCAGATGACGATAGCGATGAACGACATGAAAGCACGAATGGTGGCGAGGGTGGCATGACACTCGCCCGGCTCTTCCACATCCTCGCCTCGCAAGGCGATTTCCAGGAATACACGGTCGAAAGGGCCACGCTGGAAAACGTCTTTCTAGACGTGATTCGACAAAACAACGTCTCGGAGGAAGACAGCACGCCTCGACGACGTCGATGTAGACTTTGGTAGTAGATCCTGCACATCATCGTCGAAGCTAGAACTTCTGGTTTGCAGTCATGATGCAACGTGTTTGTTCTACTTTATTTATTGCACTCTTTTTTTTACTTTCCATTTCCCCGTATAACTTGTCCCCTACGGGTCCAGGAATAAGCCGACAACGTGGGTAAGTAGTGGATAATGCATAGAGATAATGAGAAAGAAAACGCGAGCGCACGTGAGGCTTACACTCGACATATGTGATTTGCGAGAAATACGGATCGTCGAGTGGCGCCAAGAACCCAGCCCCAACGCACACAGGTGGACGAGGACGACTAGCGACCATTGGACTGGTCGGACGATTGGCTCTGATTTCCGACCGGAATGCCAGCAGACTCCTTGGATCTCGACGAAGGGGACATGGCGTGCTACTCACCGCAGACACGGACGGCGTCAACAGACCATTGCTTGATATGGACGAAATGGTCACACTAGTCGCAATATGCGATGGGGATGTCTCGATCATCAATGCACTCTTGGCCTGAGGCAGAGAAAGACGAGGGTGGTGATTTTCTTTTGAGACACTGAGGCGTCTTGCGGAACTTGTGGCCAGGCGCACGACCACGACGCTTTTCTGATGGGCTAAGCAAATGTACAAGCTCTGCCATCTGCAGATCTGATTCTTTGGACAAGCCGAGACCGACCAGCCACCAGCGCATGGAGTTGCGGCGTGGACGCTTTACGGAACACGGCCAATCTATATCGGTCCACGACGTCACGTGCAAGACTCGTGCTGCCATTGCGATCCTCGGCCCGCCGTCAGCCTCAATGAAGTCCCAATCATCGTCTTCCTCTTTCTCCGTCATATCACCGTCTTCAGTAGGTTCGGAGAGGAAGCGGTCCAAGGTATGAACACCAGATTTCTCGCGGCACGAGCATTTCGAACAATAGCCTCTTCCTCTCCCGAGTCACCACTTCGTCGTCCTCGTGACCGAGTGACGACCCTTGAATGAACAGTCATCAATCACGTCTACGCCACCTTCATCTAGGTGCACCCACGGGCTTCGTGAGTAAGACGGTGTTGGGTATGTGTCTTCGCCATCTCCGGCTTCGCCGTCAGTATGGGCGCGATCCTCATTTCATCTCTCCTTTTTTCAGACTCGGCGTCCGCGCTTGCGAACAAGGGGCCATAGTCGGTATCATATACAGAAAGATGAGTAGCTCGACTGCTTTATCTCTCGTTCCACTGACACTCGCGCTACAAAAGACATGTGGTCTGGGCTGAAGTCCTCATAACCCGTGTTCCAAGCGATCGCCTCCCCGATGACGTTGCTACACGATTCGAAGTTCCAATTCGCGAAGGCGACCGTGTCGACAGAGGAACACCAGATAGACATTTTTGTGCAGACAGGAAATTTGGACAACTGATGGAGTAGAACTGATACTAGATTCTGACACGAACTCGCAGTTTTGGAGGATGACAATACGCCTCGGCGGTGTCACTTTTTCTTTTCGCAATGGCTCGTGCTTATTATTGGTGTAGATGGAATGGTGGGACTTGGGTGGATATTTACACTATTAGATTGGTGTTGATAGGCAACCGTGTATTTTTATTGTTCACTGCAGAGGGTCCCCAGCCAGGTTAGCTGACCAAAGACTAGCACCTTGGAGAACTGATCAAACGGATTGAATGACATCAATACTTGTAGGAACAGATCGTACGTCTCACCGCCTCACCAATATAAGGCTGGCTGAAAGATGATTGCAGTACACAAGCAACATTACGATGCCGGTGCCAAATTGATTGTAAGCCGATGAATTTGCATCTCAACAGTAAATAGGTGGGCAAGATCCTTGCGCCGACGTTCGACGTCCGTGCCCTGAGCTGTTATCCAGGAACGGGGGGCGTTGACGGAGATGAGCCGGAGAAAGAGAGCTCGGTTGGGCGACAAAGCGGAGCAGACATATTGCAGACCGCTTCTCGGGTCGCTGCTAGAAGAACAGAGGATGAAATAAAGAGGCGCCTAGATAGTGAAGATGCTTGCCGAGCTTAAGGAGGCAAGTAACGAAGATTGGATCTAGTCGTACATAGATGGCAGCCGAGAGCTCTTCGCGCTGTCAGATATGGCCGTTTGCGGTGGAATACGATAATCTTAGGATTCGATCAGACGGGAGTCCTCCCGTCGTGAGAAATTCCAAGAGCTGTAGTTGCGCAGTGGATGGATGCTAGATGGAGTCAGACCTCACATGCGTTTAGCCGCAGTCGTGGCATCATGGCTGGGTGCATCGCCATAAATAAGCGATTTATTTGATAGGAGCCTAGAACATCCTGTCCAGGTGGGGACTCGGACGGCGACAAACAAAACGTGCTCCTATTACCTACGATCATTCCATGTGAGAGTGACACTGCTTGACGCCAAGTAGTCACCGTTTATGACGCCAAGCACTCGGGGACCGCTGCGGATCCTTGAACGGGGGTCGACCATGCCCGAGGTTTCACCTCGTACGTAGTATGCGGTGTTGATGGAGATGATGCACGAGGTGCGCGGGTGAAAGATGAGTCCGACTGGGAGGTAGAGCGAGAAAGGTGTCCAATTAATTAGTGAATAGGCGTGACATGATGTCGGTGACTACTGGGGAAGCCGTTGGGCAGGAGAACGAAGGATACTTACCAAGATGGGGAGAGGTTCAAGTACTGTGAATGGTATGGAGGTTTACTTGCATTTTTGGAACAAGAGTCATGCCTGTAGGAGAGTCGTGGTTGGGGATATCGCTACAGGGTGCATGACAAGGCGATGATGAGTCTGACGGAAACCTACTTTACTACATGCCTCCCTAATGAATAGATCAGACATATAGGATGGTGATGTCTAGGAGGTACTACTAACAATGATGAAGAACCCACCCTGTCGCTTGTTTCATGTGGACTCCTGTTCTCGAAGGCTAGGGTTGTGAAGTCATACCGTTCGTCTATATGGACTAAGACATTCCAATCCCACCCAAGGGGAAGTTGGATAGGATCTGTTTGTTACTAGTTATTTACCGCTGCGAAAAATGAGCACTAAAGGTTACAGTGGGCGCCCGCCTTGTGACTGAGTGACTAAAATATATGTGATACAGCCTGTCAATGATTCAAAATGGACACCTGGCATTCTGGCATCTACTCTTATCTGGCTGCTGTTTGGAGCGACTGAGCTTCGAGGCTTCCAAGAAGTCCTCCGGAGTTATGCCGGCCCAATGATCGATCACCTTGGTTGCTAAGTCACTAATTGGGTAAGTCTGAATATTTTGTCGGCATCGTATGACCGGTCTGCGACGACTCCAGAATATTATACCTCCCCAAACGTACCAAACAGTGACGAGGCTATGGATAAGAAAGCATAGCGCTACGAACACCGCCGATCGCCTTTTCAACATACGCAACCTCATACATAGTACTGTCAGTTTGTCAACTGATGCATGTGGTCGAAAAAATTTCAGGAACGGACTGTACGTCAAAATATTACGGCAAAGTTGCTCAATAGGCGTCGGCAGTAGTTGATGCGCTTATAATCACGTCAACCTTCCTACCGCAGGTGGCCCTTCAAGAGAGAGACTGTAATCGCATATCCTATGCTGGATCTTTTCTACAGTCAAGTTGACATTGAGCGGCGAGACGAAAGCTTCGAAATGTGCGCGTCAGTAGTAGGTATGTGGTCATACGTGTTGAATTAGAACAAGGTTTAATAACCACGTCAGCACTCAGGCTGGCATTGTTATAACACTGGACGTGGAGTCATATCGTAAGAAATGCTTCAATAAGTATGCCACCACTTTGCCTCCAACCATTCGCGTGGTGACCGAAGGCTATCTCCGTATTGCCACGCTACCTTTGTGCTACTTAATCGTGGTTTCCCTGTGTTGCCATTGTGCATCCTCCTGGCGAATTTCCCGAAGTCCATAACCCCATTTTCAAATACGAAACATGGAGGGTTTGTTTTTCAGGCAGTTTGCCGCCCTCTTCTGGAAGAACTGGATCATTTTATCTAAGCACAAACTCGTGAGTCTGCCAGTGGTTCCGATCGTGTAGTATGTCTGATACCTCATCCAGGTGAACTTGTTCCGATGTATCCTGCTTCCCATAGGTTATGCGGGTATGTATTGTCTGGCCTAATCTCATTCCGGACGCCTTGCATATTCCTTAGTTTTTCTTGTCTTTGCGAAGACTTTCCTCCAACGGCCAAACAATGTACGCACGGTCCCATTAAGTGTAGCCCTTTCTTACCCTTCTTCAGTATGGCATAGGGACTCCTGCTCCGATAGACGGCTTTTCCACCCAATTTGATGGCTCTCTGACTCTAATATGGGCTGACGGGTCAAGTGGCATTGGAAACCCATCTGCGAACGATATCATATCCCATATAACCAGCGGATTCAATGAGCGCCAGATGAAAGCCATCAAACAGGTTGCCAGCCCCGCAGACATCCCTTCCAATTGCCCCCAGAATTTCAAGGGGATTTCAGACTGCTATGCAGGCATCGCGTTCAACTACTTGCCTGTCTCTCCTTCGGACACGACACCTATCAATTATACGATAAGTGCAGACTCGGGTCTCATGTACATCAACGTTCACAGTCACACGAGCGATTTCGAAACTCGCATTCTGCCACTCCAATTGGCTATAGATGAGGTAGCGTCGGGCTGAATTCATCTACCTCTTGATTTTAACCCATCGTCCTAGGCATTTATCTTTCTCACGACGGGGCAGTCGATCCCGACGCCATTGGAATTGCCATACACCCAAGAGACCAATAAAGAACAATCGACACGCATGAGATTGAGTAGGTGGTGGTTAAGCATAACCTGCCGTGTTTGTCGTTCATTCTTTTTCAGGTTACATCAGGGGCATCAGAAACTTGCTAGTCGTTGCATTGTACGTGTTCGTTATTTGAACCTACTCTGGATTCACCTAGCACTGTACATCAGATTTACGTGTTACGTTGGCATTGCGTATCAGCTCCCTGGATCTTTCGGGGGAGAGCGAGCGAGTCAGTTAACTAGCCACATGAAGGCAATGGGACTACTCGACTCAGCTCGGATAATGTATGCTCACCTTGTCTAATCATGGCTTTCTCGGCTTCATGACGTTCCACAGATCATGGCATGTCAGCATATCCCTGGCGTTCCTTCCTACTTGGGTCATCATTGCATTGATATGGCATCATGAAATTTTCACGGAGACTAATGTCGGTCTAGTCCTCGCCGTGCATCTTCTACTCGGTCTATCGCTTGCTAGTTGGTCATTTTTTGTGGCTGCCCCGTTCGGGAATAGTCCCCAGCTCGCGGCTGTGGTATCAACACTCTCGTCTATCATGTTTGCCATTCTTGCACAGGTGTTCTCCGGTGCCAGTACTATAGCTGCTACATTGTTCACCCTCCTCTTCCCTCCGGGATACTATGTCTTTGCGATCCGCGCAATATGTGGTTATGAGAATCATCTGATGCCAGCCAACATCCTGAAGCCGGACCCAGATAACCAGCTTACGCTCCTTCCAATCATGATAGTGTGCATCGTAAGGTTCTTTCGCTTCCCCCAGACTGTATTCTGACTGACATTCCTAGATTAATATAGTTCTCTGGCCGTATCTGGGAACACTACTTGAGAGGCACCTGTACGATGCAGCAGAGCCGTCTTGTGGTTTTTGGACGCGCTTCCGTAGCAAGGAGGAGCTCCCCCAGCATCCGAGTGGGGTGGCGATCTCGATCAGGAATCTTTGCAAGACGTTTACTCCGTCTAATTTCAGTCGCGAGAAAGGACTGGTCACTGCCGTTTCGGATCTTTCGTTGGACATCCCGAAGTCCGGTATTTTCGTCTTGCTTGGTTCTAATGGGTCAGTTTATTGTATCTGAGGGGAATATGAGTTCTAACGAGGGATTTTTAGGGCTGGAAAGTCTACCACGCTGTCTATCATTGCGAACCTCATTGGACGTACCTCGGGTTCCATCACTTTCGAGGGTGGGGTGAAACGACCTCCACGCGGCATGCTGGGAATAGTACCTCAGAAGAATGTTCTTTTTCCTGACCTCACATGTTACCAAACTCTCCGGGTCTGGCGCGCGATAAAGTATTCATCGAATGGTACGAACGAAGACAATTACGAAGAACTACTACGTGATTGCGACCTCGGAAATAAGATTCACTCAAATGCAAATACACTTTCTGGGGGACAGAAGAGGAAGTTGCAACTTGCTATCGGTCTCCTGGGCGGATCGAAGATTGTTCTGGTTGACGAGTGCACGTCTGGAGTTGATCCTTTATCGCGTCGCGCACTCTGGAGAACTCTGACATCGTTCAAGCATGACAGAACAATCGTGTTCACGACACATTTCCTCGACGAGGCAGATTTTCTTGCCGACCATATTGCGATCTTGGCTGTACCTGGGAAATTAGTCGCCGAGGGATCACCTGTTGCACTCAAAACAAACTTCGGGCAAGGCTATACTGTTCAAGTCACATTCGGTGCCACTGACACAGGCGAAAAGGACCCTACGAGCTTGTCTTTGGAGGTGCTGGAGTGCGTTCGCGAACTTGCACCCCAGTGCATCGTATCACAACCATCCCCTGTTTCCGCTGCGTACCATTTGAAGTCGAAGGACTCGATGGTGGTTGAGAAGGTGCTCCAGCTGCTCGACGAAGAAGCTGGGAACTATTTTATCAGATCCGTTGACGTATTGGGAACTTCGATCGAGGACATTTTCCTCGATCTGATGGAGTCTGAGATGTCGGGCCGAGTCTCCGCATCAGACAAAACGTCGATGCAAACTATGAAATCTATGGTTAGCTCGGGATCCCTGCGGGCAACACCATCTCTTTCCCCACTTATTCTTGCAAACGGTCAGGCGCGATCTCCGTTCAGTCAGGCGCTGACGATATTCTATAAACGGATGCTCATCGCACGGAAAAGTTGGTTAACGCCTGTCCTTGCTCTTCTCACTGCCGTATGCGGTGCTTGCGTGCCCTTACTCTTCTTGTCGGGTCAAGCTCGGTCGTGTACGGTCAAAGTTGGGAATGAGACCCCCAGATCACTTTACCTGCCATACTCACCTATTGCCGCTAATATACTGGAATCTCCGCCTAATGTTACAACTACTCTTGGCCAGTCAGCCCTGTCCATATCGACAGACAACATTGCAGATAATGCGACATTCATCTCCACGATCCGACAGAACTATTCCAGCATCCCCATTGGTGGTATATCAATCGACTTGAACACAGGCGATTCGTTGGTTGCTTGGAATGCAGCTCCGCCCTACAATCTGACAGGCTCCACATTGCTGAATCTAGCCACGAACATTCTGTATAACCGAGCATTGAACGGGTCGGGTAACACGGCTGCTACACCCAGTATCATCATGGCCAGCTATGCAAGTTTCCCGCGGATAGCACCTCCATCTCACACATTCACAGACTTGAAGTGGGTTGGATTCTTTGGGGCTGCCATGGTAGGCTTCAGAATCCGGCAATATGCTGTGCGTTGATTCCTCTTGAAGATCGCATACCCTGCATTCTTCTCGTTATACGTCTCGCGGGAGCGGCAATCATCTGTCCAAGCGATGCAATTTTCGAATGGTTTATCGAACCCGGTTGGTCTCTGGCTCGGCCACTTGCTCTGGGACTCGATCTTTGGCGTACTTATCTCCACGGTCATCATCATCATTTTTGCCACGGTCTCGAATCAATTCTATGGACTTGGGTTATTCGTGAGTTGCCTTCCCTCGTTCTTGTTCATAGTTACTCATTGTATCTTTACAGTGGGTCGTTCTCGTACTGTACAGCATAGCTAGCACACTCCTTTCATATTGCTTTTCTCTCTTTGTGTCATCGCCTCTCCTGACGTTCGCTGCTGTCTGTGGATATCAGGCCGTTATCTATATTGTGAGTGAAGCCCGACCTGAGATAAAATGGGTACGCTGAATTGCTTTCAGCTGTATCTGGCAAGCTACCTCTTCCCTATTACATTCACAACAACCTCGCAAGCAAATCTGATAATCACCATTATTCGTAAGTCCGTGGTTTGAACGTGACTTTAGCCTTGACTGGCTTTCGGTCAGATTTCGCAGTGTCGTTCTTCTCACCTTTTGCCAGCGTGGTGGGTTTCTCGAACGGTTGTTTGTCGTGTGTCTGGCTGAATTCGCGGGACAGCTACGCTCGGCCATTGTCTCGGTCAATCTATTTTCTATCCTTTGCAACGGATTCACACCAGTCACGACTTCATCCATGACTGATATCATGCGATACGGTGGACCGATTTTGTACCTCTTTGTCAACAGTTTTGTCCTCTTCGGTATTCTTGTTTGGGCCGACTCCGGGTCTATCGTTCCGCGCCATTTCTTGAAGATGCGCAAGCAGCAAGTAAGGCTCGATGAGAACCTCGCTGCCAATGAGATTTCTAGACAGGATGTCGCGAAGGAAGCGAAGACGGTCGCACAATCGAGCGATGCGTTGCGCGTCCTTCATGTCAGCAAGTCGTTTGGCCGGAACAGTGTCGTGGACGATGTCTCTTTTGGGGTCTCCAAAGACGTCATATTCGCTTTGCTCGGGCCCAACGGGGCGGGTAAGACGACGACATTGAACATGATTCGTACGTGGCTGTCTGGCTTGCGCGATATCTCCCGTGCTGACATCCTGTGAACCGAAGGGGGCGACGTCATGCCAGACGTGGGAGACATCGAGATCAAAGGTGTCTCGGTGATCAATTCTCCGCGCAACGCACGTCTCGCACTCGGTGTTTGCCCCCAGTTTACCGCCATCGATGCGCAACTGACTGTCCGTGAACATCTTGTGATTTACGGGCGTCTCAAGGGACTCGCACACGGACCCGAGCTGAACGACAACGTCGAGTCGCTGATGGTCGCGACCTCGTTGAAGAAGTATGCGGATCGGTTGGCCAGCCAGCTGTCAGGCGGTAATCAACGTAAATTGGCGCTCGCTATCGCGCTCATGGGTAGGCACCGATCAGCACTCATTCACATTCAGCGCGTTCTCATCGACACGATTATTCTCAGGCAACCCTTCCGTTGTGCTTATCGACGAGTTCTCCACTGGAATCGACGCCAAGATAAAGCGCGACATGTGGACCACGTTGAGGAACGTGGCAGCAGGGAAAGCTGTCATCATCACCACCCGTACGTAGCCAATTGGTCTGTCAGACCAACATGGGTCTTACCCTCTTCTGGCAGACTCCATGGAAGAAGCTTCCGCCCTCGCCAACAAGGTGGGCATCCTATCGAAAAAGATGCTTGGTGAGTCACTATGCCACCCCGTTCTCTGCCTCGTCCCGCTCATCCCGCTTGTGACGAATAAACAGCCATCGGCACCACCGAGGAACTCGCTGCGCGTTATGCCACGTACCAGGTCCACTTTACGTGTCGCACGCGGGAAGACGCGATGAGAGCTCAGGTCTTGATGAGTCGCATCCCCGGCTCGCGGCTCGCTGAAGACGTTGCGACACGATTCCGAGTGTCCATCCGTGAGGGCTGGCGCACAATGAACGTCGGCGTAGGCGTGGACAGTGGCGACGTAGATGCAAATGGTGATGGGGATGAACCACATGAAAGCACGGACGGTGATGAGGGTGTGGACAGTGGTGAAGCAACTGCAGAAGGCGATGGCGATGAACGACACGAAAGCACCAACGGTGACGAGGTGGATAGTGGCGATGGCGATGGCGATGAACGACCGTCTGAAAGCACGAACGGTGACGAGAGTGGCATGTCGCTCGCCCGGCTTTTCCACATCCTCGCCTCGCAAGGCGATTTCCAGGAATACACGGTCGAAAAGGCCACGCTAGAAAACGTCTTTCTAGACGTGATTCGACAACATAACGTCTCGGAGGAAGACAGCACGCCTCGACGGCGTCGATATAGACTTTGGTAGTAGATTTTGCATTTGATCGAGTAGACTAGGACTCGGGGTGGATCTCCAATTTGGATACAGATCATCAACCTGTCATCGTGTTGTTCTAGTACTTTATTTTATTGCACTCGACCGGACATTGTGGTATATATCATACTAACATCGCCAAATTTTTCTTGTCGCAAAAAAATACGGCTTGAAGAAGAAAAAGAACCGTATGAAAACGATCGGACAATAGAATATTAAGCCAACGACGTGGCAGTGTCTAGAAGAAAGGAAAAGGATCGTGATGCGCAGAGACGACTAAGCAAAACAGCAATGCAAAAACCTTGTGACAGAGAAAAAAAAAATAGACACGAGTATGTAATTATGACCTGGAGCAAAAGGGCGCCGTGTCGTCCTTTAAGTAAAAAGGGAAAGATAAGGCTACGGACGCTAGCGCAGCAAATCCTCAATGAGAGACAAAGAAATGACAAATGAAATTGTAAGAATGAAAAAAAAGTGCGGGTAAGTAGTGGGTAATGCATAGAGATAATGAGAAAGAAACCGCGAGCGCGCGCGTAAGATGAAGCTTACACTCGACATGAATAAAATTTGCGAGAAATACGGATTGTCGGGTAGCGCCAAGGACCCAGCCCCCAACGCACAAGGTGGACGAGAACGACTAGCGTTGCGATGCGAAGAGAGAGAGCACCTTTTCAGCATTCTCCTTGTACTTCTTCAGCTTTTTGCTTCGAAGTTTCTCCGGTTCCTCCATGTGATAGGACGGATGCCTGGGTGCCTCGGGTGATGTCGGGTGTGAGATAGGCTCGGCAGTTTCACCGTTGGACTGGTCAGACGATTGGCTCTGATTTCCGACCGAAATGGCAGACTCCTTGGATCTCAATGAAGGGGACATGGGCATGCTACTCGCGGCAGACACGGACGGCGTCAACAGACCATTACTTGATATGGACGAAATGGTCGCACTAGTCGCAATGTGCGATGGGGATGTCTTGATCGTCGACGCACTCTTGGCAGAGAAAGACGAGGGTGGTGATTTTCCTTTGAGGAACTGAGGCGTCTTGCGGAACTTGAGGCCAGGCGCACGACCGCGACGCTTTTCTGATGGGCTAGGCGAATCTACAAGCTCCGCCATATGCAGATCTGATTCTTTGGACAAGCCCGAGACCGACCGGCCACCAGCGCGTTGAGATGGCGTGGACGCTTTACGGAACACGGCCAACCTATATCGGTCCACGACGCCACGTGCAAAGAGACTCGTGCCTTTGGTGCCATTGCGATCCTCGCCGTCAGCCTCAATGAAGTCCCAATCATCGTCTTCCTCTTTCTCCGTCATATCACCGTCTTCATCAGGTTCGGAGAGGAAGCGGTCCAAGGCATGAACACCAGATTTCTCACGGCGGCCACGAGCATTTCGAACAGTGGCCTTTGAGATGACCGGGGCTTTGGTTGCAACTTTCGGTTTCGTGTCCTTGGCAGGTAAGGGAGGAGCAACATCTATGCGCTCTGCTGAAACGGCCTGAGCATGTGGTTCCGTGGTTCGTGGGGTTGATGAAACATCGGTAGATGGTGCTGGCTCAGCGACAGCGACCGTGTCCTTTTCTGGCTCCGGAGCTTCTTCCACGAGCGCCTGTGGACGTGCCTCCGGCGTCTTGGGCTCAGGTTCAGCCAGGTTCTCATCGCAGACCGGAGACTCGGTGACTGCGTCTGTCTCCTGAGCGGGACTATCCAACATATCGGTCAAAACCGACGGGATATCTTCCTCGTCCGTCTCTTCCTCTCCCGAGTCACCGGAGGCTTCTTCGTCCTCATCATCCATAATGACCGAATGACGACCTTTGAACGAATAGCCATCAAACACGTCTACGCCACTTTCATCTGGGTGCACCGACGGGCTTCGTGAGTGGGACGGTGTTGGGTATGCGTCTTCGCCATCTCCGGCTTCGCCGTCAGTTTGATCGCGATCCTGATCGGTATCAACTTGATCCTGATCATTGGGGTCATCTATCACTGGTTCCATATCGAGGAACGTGTCATCAAAGTTCTGGGTATCGCTGGCATTCGAAGGGTCGATGGGGGGGATATAGGGGGCTAATGATAGAAAGGGGGGGTAAGCAGCCGAAATCAAACAAATCGAAGTGGAGGGCCTCACGTATGTAACGTTTATAGTACACGTGCGACCAATCGCTAAAAAGCGCCAGGTCAGAAATGAGCCTCGCATCATGTACTTGTTTTCTACTCACATCATGGAGAAGTATGGGTGCCGTTTGATCCGTGGTTCGCATATTCTTAATGCAGGATTTCTTTGGAGCAACTAGATGACGCATATAAGGATGTTAAATCGTTCACGAGCGAGATGTCCCTTACACCCCGTATCAAACTCTTCGTGTCTTGGTCCATCGCCCTGTCCTCAGGGAACTGCAATTCGTCTTGCAACACCCTGACGTACATATCCGAATGATTATTCGCCCAGAAAGGCGTCTGCAGCACGGATGTTAGCCCCTCTGTCGCAGAACACGTAAGGAGGCACAGCCAGTGAACGTACGATTCCTGTCAACATCTCATAAAGCATCGTGCCAAAACTCCACCAATCGACTTCATAGCTATAGGGTAGTCCCTGTATAACCTCAGGGGCAAGGTACTCCGCTGTGCCGCAGAACGTCGTGGTGGTGTCAGGTGGGACAACACCCTGCCCTGGCCAACCAGGCGAGACGTCTTGACCTTTCTCGCCCTTCATCCAAGGAGGCGTTGAAGGTTCGCTACCTGGACCGGAATGGAATTCCCCGCGGGTTCCAGAAGGTGTAGGTGGTGCTGTGTTCGGCATCCCGCGGCGCGGAAACTCTTTCGAAAGGCCAAAGTCAGTGAGGACAATGTGTCCGTCGGCCCCAATCAAGATGTTCTCGGGTTTGAGGTCGCGGTAAATGACACCAGCCATGTGGAGGCCTTCCACACCCTCAACAATCTCCGCGGCGTAGAAACGTGCGCGGTCACGGCCTAGCCTACCCCAACGTGCAAGCTGCGTGGCAAGATCACCGCCTGGATGGAAGTCCTGTGAAAACGGAGTCAGGGAACTGCAATCAGTGGGGGTATAAAAGGAACATCGATTTACCATGACCAAGAACAAGTTCTCCTTGTCATGGAAGCTCCACCAGAGCTTGACCACGAACGGGTCCTTGGCCTCCTTTGCCATACGCTTCAAAACAGCCTGCTCCGTCAATGTATGCTGGAGCTCTTGATGCGCCAGGACGTGGCGCTTGGTGATGGCCTTGAGGGCATACAAGTCCGCGCTCGTCTTGTGTCGCACCAAGAGGACTTTTCCCGCGCAACCCTTTCCGAGGACACGCATCATCTCGAAGTCGTCAATGAGAACTTTCCGCTGCGACTTTTTCTTGCGACTTGGGTCGGTCGATTGGGAACGCTTCTTGCGGGCACGACGGGCAGTGGTAGAAATCGATGATTCGTCGCCGGTGGCGGACGACGTACCGTCCTGCATCGTTGACGAGGTGTACACCCGCGAAAGTCGGCGACCAGGATCGGCGGAATGAGAGCGAGGAATTCTTGACACCGGGGTATCAACGACGGGTGTAGGTAAAGTGGTTTCCTCTTCTTCAACAGCACCACTCGTGACGGCATCGGCATCGGCATGCTGCTGCTGAGCGGCCTTTGCATTATCATCTGGAGGAACTTCATCGGGTATGCCATCGTCGGACCTCTCTATCTCGATGACCTGCACTTGCTCTGCAATAAATTGCGACGAAGGTGCGGCGCCCTCGAATCCTTCCTCTTCTTCTTTAATATCCGCCTCGCGAAGCTCACTTTTACTCAGGTCATTCGTAACAACCTCCCCTTCGACGGTATCGTTTATGCTCTCTATGCCATCCACAACGCTGAGATTAGACGTGCTATGGTTGGTCGAGCTGAGGTGCACAGATACGTCTGCCTTGGAGCTGATATGCGCGGCCAGGTCGGAGCGTACACGCTTGATCGCTCTCTCTGCACGTACGCTCTGCAGATCATCGGTGCGCACATGAACAAATCGTTTCCAAGCACGGGTCTGTCTGAGGGATGGGTCGTTGGAAATGGTGGTCAGGTACGCAGCAAGTGCGGTCATCGTGGTATTGGTGGATTTTCCGTTGGAGATAATGCTAGATGACGAAGCAGAGAGGGTCGTGAATGGGTCGCCAATCTCTTGCGAGGGAGAGGTCAAATGATCATTGGTCGAGATTCCAAAGTTGGGCGCGCTTGGTGCGCGGACGGACAACTGGCGACCGACTTTATTTGTCGAGGGCGATGCGAGGCGTGAAAGGGTATTCAGGAACGTGGATTTGCGCTTGACAGGCTGTTGGGGGATCGAGGCAGCATCAATCGGCAATTTGGGGAGTTTGGATGCGCCATCAGAGTCTTCGAGTTTCGCATGAAGCTCGACGACCTCTGTGGCTGTGCGCGTAAGGGTGAGATTATGCGTGGGTGCTGGAGAGTGAACGGCGGCGTTAGCGATCGTACAGGAAGCAGAGATGAAACGAAAGACAAGGGCAAAAGAATGTCGGTATACAATTGGCCATATCAAGACACCCAGGAACGACAGGAGGACGCATACAGAGGGCACCGAAGGACTCGGAAGCGACATGGACGCGGCTCAAAAAGACAAGGGAGCGAACATGTATGTGCGGGGCGTGTACGGGGGAAGTGTGGGCAGAAGGACGCGACTCACTCTTTATGTAAATAGAGTAGGAGCGGGCATCATGTGGCGTCTCTGCGACGCTGATGCTCCAAGGACCTTCCTGAGCATCGATGCGAACGGGAGGTCTTCGCGTGGACCGAGAAGGAGCGGCGTCTAGGTTCTTCATACTGCGGACGGAGATGTTGTGAGGGGCGTGTTGGTTGTGAGGAGAGGGGTTGCGTGACTCGAAGAAGGAGAGTTCGGTGATGTTTGAACGCTCTGCGGTGGGTTTGTGGGTGTAATTGTAGGATGTGGGGTTGTCTATGCTAGCTCTGGCGGAAGGTTCACGGGGACGGTAGATATCCACGGATGAACGGCCGCGAATTGGATTTACGTCTTTGAAAGAGAGAGCGGCGAAGCCTAGTACGGTTTTGAAGTTTTTCTTCGAGAAATGGACGTGCTGGTGAGTGGCGGAGGCACTATGCATACGAGAATGGGGAGAGAGAGAGATGTATTCTCGCGGGGAGACTGAGAGTGCCGGACTCGTCGCGGGCTAAATGGGAGGGAGAAGGAAGGAAGGAGAGAGGGCACTGCAGGATCGATGAATTAGGCAGAGCGGACGTTGATATTGTCAGATTGTACGATTTTCGGGGACGTGAGGTGGGTGCGTGAAAGCCACGAGCACAGATGGTGATCAGTTAGCTGCCTGCCTCGAGGCTCAGCCGTGACCACAAATAGTAGCAAGGCGGTTCAAAACTGGACGATCTGCCACACGACACCGGACTCGTCGTCGTCGTCGTCGCCGTCGTGGTCGTGGTCGTGGTCGATGGCGTCGAACGAGTCGACGGCAAAGTTGAGAAAAAGTTTGGGTTGTTTAGGCGGAGACGATTAATTGAACTCGACAGACAACCTCTCACTACTAAGTCGGACGTGTTCGGCGCTTCCCCAAACGTAATACATACAATTCTAGCCTGGTTTTTCTCCGTGCTACCAGCTCAAGTACTGAGACGTCAACGCACTGGCGGTCTCCACTTGCCGTGTTGAGGCTGCGCAGTCACTGGGTACCATTAATCAGTTACCTTCCAGTGCAGACCAAATTCAGTCGATATCGAAGAAAACAGTGCTGGACAACCTCGAGCAGTAACTTCGGGGATGCTCGGGCCAGTTGCCCTATCGTAGTACTCTTCCTCAGAATCGGAGTCTTTTGTCAACAGCACCCCATTTAAACGAGCGTGACACTGCTAGACAGATCACATCTCGACAGAGAATTGATCCCGGGGATGCCCGAAGGGCACGACGACCAACACGGGCGGTCGAACGTCAGTCTGCTGATTAGCAACAGAACGATTAACTACAGAGGAAAAATATATATACAGCAGTCATGGACATACCTGAGAAAATTCCCCCCCAGCAAGGTTCAAAACGAGCACCAGCACTATAGCCCACCAACCAGGTTTGGGCGTACAGCCTCATGGGGAACTTGTGCTCCCAGAGAGAGAAACGCCTTGCATTTAAAGGTCGACGCTGTGCATAAAAAGCACAGCTTACCAGCACACCAGCACTCGTCCCCCAGGCTGTGACGGCGAGGTCAACGTTGGCGTTCACGAGCTGTCGGCAATCCCCGAATTAGACGACCCCCCAGCCCGTATTTTCCATAACAGGCAAAACTCCTCTCCTTACTCCCAGCGCATCAGTGAGTGAGAAATCAGACTCGGAACCATACGCATAGATATGGCAGGTCCTCGGCACGAACACCAACGTTCGTCCTCTTAATTCGTCAAACATCCTTGTGTGTCCTTTCTTCCATTTTCGTTGTTTTCTGCCGTTTTCTGCCGTCATTTTGTCACTCAATTTTTGCCCAATTTTCCTCTTCCAGCTCTACTCAGAAAACGCTGACAAACGCCCCACTCGTCACGTTGACAGACTGTGTCAGACGACCAAATCGACTTGCAACAACTCCCATCCAAGAAGACCACTTGATATCATTTTTTTTTTCGTGTTCACCCTCGCCATTTTTTGTCTGAATCTCCCCGGTCCGTTCAACCACCGACGTTAAACGATTCGCCTCCAGCGTCAAACTTTCTCACCCATCACCGTCCGCTTACTCACCCCTTGAAAAACAAACACGATGGTTGCTGAACCTACCCTCAAACCAACTACGGGTCCCGAGGAACTCACTGACGGAGAAGAGAGCGACACTTATGACGTACTGTGCCATTCCTCTCCGTCAAATGTGTGACAATTTATTCCCGCTTTAGGATTATGAAGATGAAGATGACAGCCACCTGCTAGGAGAGGAAGACGAGGAGGAAGACGAGGAGGAAGAGGAAGGGGTGAAAGGCAACGAAGGCGCCGGTGATGGCCCGCCTGGAAATGTACATTATCCTTGTTTTCGTCGAGTAACGTCCTCATACATAATCCTTTGCAGATGACCGCGCTCCTTCTTGCGGAAGTGTGTCCCTCTACCCTCCACAAATATGTAGTGCTAAATGCAAGTCGTTTTCAGAATAGTGACAACGTCGAGGAATGCGAGGACGGGGGTGACGAGGATGACGACGACTACGTGTACCCTGAAGATGGAAAAGGCACAGCCGAAAACCCCATCGACCTCTCGTCGGTCGTCGCGGGTTCAAAAAGAGGCGTAGATGAACTTTCTGAAGGGGACGCCGACGTTGACGCCGACGAAGAAGACGAGGGGGAAACCGTCTCCAAGAAGGCTAGGGTATAGCCTCACACCCAATGCGTTCCAAGTATATACTAACGCCTCTTGCTTCTTATTGCTATTGTTATGTCGGGTTTGTTGTGTCTTTATAGATCATTATATCTGTATGTATGTAGTCTTTTGTGTAAGTGGATCCGAACGCTTATAGGACACCCTTGCTGCGCATAACCTACGCTATGCGGTTTCGGTGTGAAAATCTCCGTTGATATTACACAATAAAGGTTGCACGGTGAGTATTTTTGAGATAGGTGAGTCGAAAGCACTACAATGGAAACGAGAAACGAACACATACAAAAAAATCAAAGCTTTAAATCATGGAACGGACTCAACTTAGTACCCCTTCCTTTGCCTTTCCGCATCAGTCAGAAGGACATACTGGTTTCATGTCCCACAGTCAACGTTTCAAGATGTTCACGTGCATAGGCGAAAAATACAACATAAAATAACACCAAGATGAAAGTGTTAGTAGTGAAGATCAGTCATCGAATTCGATAAGATCGAAGGCGCCAGGATATTGAACACTAACCATGACATCCATTAGCTCTTTTTTCGTCACCCGACCGTTGGCGTCCTTTTCAACCTGCCAAATGGCCTGGTTGACGGTGCCAACTGGTATGAACATTCTTCCGGGTGCCTTGAGCTGCTCGATAAGGGACTCGGGAAGCTTTTCAGACGCAGCTCCGACGTGAATGGCGTCATAGGGACCTAGATTTTACACGGATATGAAGATCGTAGTCAACAGAGGACGATCACGTGGAACTTACCACTCGCAGAATAACCTACATAACAAATATACGTGAAACTGGTGGTCTCGGCCACGAGAAAGCGGTGACAACTTACCGTCTCTGCCATCCCCTGTGACCATAACAATCTTACCGTCTTCCAACGCAGGGCCCAGACCATTGTTGATCAGATTAGATTTAGACCAATCGATCAACTCGGGTATGTGGTCTATACCGACAACTTTACCCTGAGTTACCCCGTGTTGGGAGGGAGAAACTAGGTGGTGGAGAACGGCGCAAAGATAGCCTGAGCCGCTGCCCACATCAAGGACGGATGCCCCGGGGTAGAGGAAAGGAAGGAGGTTTTCCAATGCATGAGCGTGCTGTACATAACGCGTCAGGCTGCGTCAAGGCACGAGGGATTCATCGTACCATGTGAGGTGCAGATATTGTCGCACCGTGACCAATCGATCTAGACGCACGTCCGTTCGTGAGCGAATGGGACAAGATAGATGACTCGACGTACTGAGGCGCATCGTCGTACGCCTGTGATCGCTTGAGCACAAAATTGCCGCGATCTACCTTGGACATTGCCTGGACATGCGTCAGGGGTATCTCTTGGCGGGAATTCTATGTGAACAAAGCATACCTCGGCAACTCGATCGGTGGTGAGGATGCCATTTCTGGTGAGATTGGAGATGAGCTCCGCGTTGGTTCTTCCTGAGCACCTCCAAGCCATATTGAGCGCAACGGTTCAAGGTCGGGTGACGTTTTGCCCGCTATATCTGGGTTCCTAGTATTTGTTGTAGTTATGCGTGATTTACTACTGTTGCTGCGTCTTCTTACTCTTACCACCATGTATGCGCGCACATCCGCCAAGGTACATACATCCATCAAATAGCATCTGAACTTCGTAACATGCCTGTCACCCAGAAACAACAGGAATATGTCGCGAAACTCGAGGCCGAAATAGGCGAGTTACAGAAAAGACTTGGGTATATGCGCATCGCCATCCTGCAGACACAGCTCACGATGTCTCAGACAAGACGCAAACGCGGAAGAGATCGTTTCGCGTCATATCAAGCTGCTTCATCGGTACAATGAAGCCAAGGATGCGACGCAGGTTTGACCTGGATCCTCTTGCGTATAGGCACTCAAACGGACTGACGACGCTGTCTTCTTCTGCCAAGATCCTCATCGGAAGGGTACCATGCACTCGAGAAATCACCCGCATATATTCACCTTTCACTTCACAGCTGGCCGCTATCAGGGGAACCACCGTTCGTCAAATTCACCAGGACATGGGCCTACTCGACGACGACGCAAACTAGTTGCAACTCGCGGAACGATGCATACCTGCCTAAGTGCCTTTTATTCGACGAGCAACCAACTCGTAGCACATCCTGCCCACATGTCTATTACCCGCTGCGGGTATATGTTGTATGCTGCCATATCTCCCCTTGACCATACTTGTATCGGAATAGTAACGTTATTGAGAGACCCCAGTCCCATGTTTCCATGCTCGTTCCAACCCCATCCCATGACTGAGTCGCCCTCTTGCGAAGAGCCGGACATTGCAGCTAAGACGTGCTCGCTCCCGCAAACAAAGTGAGATATAGCACGGCCGAAATCAAGGTTCACGGAAGCGGGGCCGATCGTAGAGTCAGATGGCCCAGCGTAACCTCGACCAAGTTGCCCTTGTGCATTATTACCCATTGAGAGCAAGACGTGCCTATCACCGTCGACCGTTTGCACATACGTGCCGTTCCACGTACACCCGAGTGCGCAGATACGCCCAAGAGTTCCGAGCGACGGAATCTGTCCCCATTTATTCGACCCAAGAGCGGATATGTGTCCCGACTCGTGCAAGATGACCGTGTGCTGGTTCCCTAGCGCGCATGAGATCATGGGATCGTCCTCGATATTGATGGGTAGACGTGTGGGATGAGTGACGCACCGCGCGCCTCCGTGCCGCCCGAGTTGTCCGTGTCGGGATGCACCCCATCCGACGAGGATGGTCTGAGGATACGAGGACGACCCGCCATTGGCAGCGACGAGCTGTGCGACGACATGACGCGGACCAGCATGGAGAGAGCGTATGCACACCGGGGTTCTGGATCCTGCAGGGCGTCCAGACGCATCCGAAAAGACGTGATCAAAGTCGACGACGTGCGGCGTACCAACCGGACCAGTACTCGCATCCACACCCTCTCCAACACCCAACGCCCCAAAGTCATTCGATCCCATGGACAACAGTACGTCCGAACTGTCGGGATGCGAAAGCACGACGTACGTCGTCTCCCACGCTGCGGCGACGTACTTGTACTTGTATCCCTGCGAGACGTACGACGTGCCACTGGCAGAACGCGACCCGGAAGGCAGCGACAAGGTGAGCTTGTGAAAGACCGTCCACGGCGCTTCATGTAATTCTTCTGAATCGTGAGGGTACGCCGGCCCGAGTTGGCCCATCCTTCCATCTCCGGCACCCCATAGTGTAGTGGAACCGTCGAGATGTTGTAGCAGAAGGACCGTGTGGTTAGCCCCACATGCGGCGTGTGTAACTCTGGAGGTGGGTTCAGGGAGTTGGTTTGGTTCACATTCCGCAAATTGGCACGGCGTGAATGCGTGAGCATCCTCATAGGAGCCAATCCCCAGTTGGCCTTTGGCGTTGGAACCCGAGGCGAGGAGGATGCAATGCGACACCATACTTTCGTGAAAGTTGGGATGTCTCCTCTTGTTTTGTTTTGCATGGCAGTTTCTTTTCTTTTCCTCTTCACCTTCCATGCTCACTTCTGACTTTGGATTTAGCACATTTGTTTCTTCTAGACTATATATACTAGATGAATGGCCAATGACTTGGCAGGAACCCTGTTTACAACTGAGTTTGTTCGTGAGTGCAAGTATTACACAAGTTACATCAGGATTCTAACACGCTGCTTATTGCCACTTGTAACCACTTATTCACTCATTTAAGTTGAAATAAAGTTACAGGCATAAATTGTCGTCAAGCCTTGTTTTTCACTATTTTCAGTAGATTCCAACTCTGGGATGCGCTTGTAGCACACTTCTCAATGAGACTCGCACCGCACACAAGAACAAATCAAGTGATTTTCAGCAATCTCGAGAAGCTACAAATGAGCTGGAAAATTAAGCGTGGTGCCACAACACGTCGGCGGCCAAACGGTAAGTAAAAAAAGGATAGTGAGCACAAAATTTGGTCGCTCAAATGCGACCATGGTATTCAAAAGCGGCATAACGAGGTAAATGAATGGACAAGGACATGATCGAAACAAGCGGGTATAAATGAACCACAATATCAAGGATAGCGGCATTGTGGGGCAAATGAACAGATGGTCCCTGGACATGAGCCAAGCAAGTAGGTATAAACAGACCATGTAAACAAAGATTGTGGCGTTGCGAGGGGAATGGTAGAGTAGAATGGGTATACTGAGAATGAGTGTTGATCTCATTTGAGATGTCTGACAGCGAAGAAAGGATGATGGTGATGAGGCGGGACAGAATGGCCGAGCACAAGGATGAAAAGCAAGATGATTGTGAGCGGCATGCGGTTCTAGAAAATATTCAAACTACTGTCAGCAAATATTGTTCTTTCCAAGTGGGTAGACCTACAAATGGTGTTGTATCGATCCACGTCACTGCCCGTGGTGGTCTCGTGCTTCACTGCAAATGTTAGTTTAGCTTCCTGTGCTTCTTCCACGATGGCGGTGATCTGCACAGGGGTGCACTTCTTCAACCATTCCGTGAGCAATCTCGTACTCTTACTGTTACGGTTTTCGTTACGGCGCGTTTATTTTCCTTCTTTTCATACAGACTCATTCCCTCCTCATGGTGGAACCGTTTCCACCCAACGTCTTCCAATTATCCCCTACGATGCTGTATTGTCACTCGGCGATTCACTCCGAGTATGGCTCTCCTTTTGTTCCGCTCACTGATGTTCCGTTCTTCCTGACAGCGGAACCCCATTTCCTTTCCGATTCCTTTCCGTCCTTTTCGTTCCAATAGACGGAACCTTTTTACCCTTTCCTACCCGACCCGATGGTCTGTGATACATTTTGCATCGTATAAATACTCGAGTCCTGTACTTGTAAACAGTAATCTAGTTCTACGCAATTCATACTGCATTAGCTGGAGTTCCACAAGCTCGAAGTTCTTTCTTCTTGCTCGTGTCCCTCTCTCCTTCTTAGCGAAGAACTAAGACTTCGCATCGTTACAAGAGGACCTCTTCTTTGAGGTTGAGTACAACATCTTCGACTTCGCTCTGCTTAAGTCGAAGACTATCAAATAAGAACATTGCTTCTTCTTTGTTTCACCCTCACACAACTGTGTTAACTCCAGTTGTCACGGTAAGCATAACACTTACCCCACTGCTGATCAGAGAAGGCAAAATCAGTAGTGCTTTCTTTGCCGGATTGCTGGTTGAGCTTAGCGGGAGTCTTTGGGAGGCCGTTTTTTCCTTCCACAGTTTGAATCATCATGTGTGTGATGTGACCTTCGGATGCCAATTTCAATGCACACTCAAGCTGCAGTGGGGGGACCATGAGCTACAATCATCAAGATCAAGATGGTGGATAAGAGCATACCGCTGCAGCACATAAACCAATGATTCCGCAATAAGTATGCAATGAAGGGGACAAGGGGAAAACATTTTGCACCGTGTCCACCACATACTGGAGATGCGCAGCATTGAGGAGCTGCAGCACAAGGACTGAGCGGAATGCATTTGCGGCAATGCTGGAGTCGAGATCTTTATAAATGAAGGTACACTTCTCCAAGAGGATGTCCATGTTACGCTTACCGTGACAACTGGAGTTAACACAGTTGTAGAGAGCGAACAACGAGTAGAGCAATGTTCTGTTTGATAGTCGTCGACTTAAGCAATGCGAAGTCGACGATGTCGCACTCAACCCTAGAGATAGGGTCCTCTTGTGACGACGCGAAGTCCTAGTTCTTCGCAGGGGGAATGTGAGAAAGAGTCGAGAGAGAAGAGAGGACTTCGAGCGAGAACTCCAGTAAAC
>JBBPLG010000360.1:0-24932 GCA_038089695.1 Xanthoconium separans | reverse complement strand
AGACATCCTTGCCCTCGTCGTACCGCACCTCTTTTCTTGTCCATCCTCGCTCGTTATGTATTGAAGTAACTCCCCAGCCCTCCTTCCGCCACGATGCAGTGCAGATCTCTTCGTGCTGGGGAAGTCATGGTACTAAGGACGTGTAGCCCTGTGTTCAAATCTGTCCAAATTCAGATGACGTTCACGCTGATGCGCCGGTGGAGTACCAAACATTATTTCGATTTGGGATAGTTTCATCGACTACTTCGACCCGTTTGTCGAACCTTATTCTAAGAACTGCGGCGAACGATCCACAGTCTGGTCAAGGAACTTCTGAGTCAACCGTGACTGACAACGACAATGACGCTGCCGCCAATGCCTGCCACGTCTTCATTGATCATCAATGAACAGTTGCACTGCGTAGGCAAAGACCATGCTGCCGCACCATACTTACCGTGACAACCGTCGGGATAACTGTCAACATCGCATTTTCACGTATATCAAGCGTCCGCGAGACCTCAACAGTGCTCGCTATACGGCGCTCGTGGACGATTTTTACATTCTGTTCAAGTTAGCAGTCTAAGGTACTTCGTCTTTGCTGGTTTCTGACTGGGAACAATCATGGTCCTCCTCACATCCGGCGCGTTGATGGATACTTCCCTGGGTGGCTGAGGTACTGAGGTGGATGCTAGGGGAGCCCCCAAGCAGTTGGGTTCACACTGTCACTGTGTTTCCTTGGTAGCCTAATTTTGTTTTTCGCAGATACCGGAATCCCAAGATATGTGCGGATTCGATTCAGTTGGCATATCAGCATGCAAAACTGGCTTTCCCTTTCCCCTTCACTACTAACATGGTCACTCCCCTCGCCGTGCCAGACAGGGTATATACCAACCTGGATCACACTGTGAGAATCCAACTTGTCGAAAATGTTGTCTCCCTCCGCATTCTCTGGTCTGTGCCCTTTAGTGCGAGAGGAAAAAGCCCTGGCATGATAAAACATTATCTGAGTAAAGCTGGCAACGTCACGATACAACTTGTTTCCAATCGGAGTCGTTCCCAGTCCCCAGGTGATGCTGTGCCCACAGGTCGTGCTGACGGCACTTGAATGGAGGGGTCGTCAGTGTCGAGATTGAGGTACTTTTTTGTAATTGACCTTAGGGGTGGGGGTGGTTATGGTTTGATTATAAGGAACATAAACCACATTTTCTAGACCTCAAGAAATGTGGAGAATTGTTTTTAGTATTGTAATCAATACAACCTGTAAATATGCCATGGAATGAATGATACTGGGTGCACATTTCCATCCAATCTATAAATGTGCCATGGGGCAATGATGTTGGGTGCACATTTCTATCCAATTTATAAATGTGCCATGGGCCAATGATGCTGGGTGCACATTTCCAACCAATCTATAAATGTGCCATAGGTCAAATGATGCTGGGTGCACATTTTCATCCAATCTATAAATGTGCCATGGGCCAAATGATGCTGGGTGCACATTTCCATCCAATCTATAAATGTGCCATGGGCCAAATGATGCTGGGTGCACATTTTCATCTGATGTCTAAATGTGCCATGGGACAATGATACTGAGTGCACATTTCCAACCAATCTATAAATGTGCCATGGGACAATGATGCTGGGTGCACATTTCCATCTAATCTTTAAATTTGTACTGTTTTTAGGTTTTCAATGATAGTATAATATTTTTTTTGTTGTTCCATGGCACATCTATAGACTGGATGGTTAAGTGCACCCAGCATCATTTGTCCCATGGCACATTTATAGATTGGTTGGAAATGTGCACTCAGTATCATTGTCCCATGGCACATTTATAGATTGGTTGGAAATGTGCTCCCAGCATCATTGTCCCATGGCACATTTATAGATTGGTTGGAAATGTGCTCCCAGCATCATTTGGCCCATGGCACATTTATAGATTGGTTGGAAATGTGCACTCAGTATCATTGTCCCATGGCACATTTAGACATCAGATGAAAATGTGCACCCAGCATCATTGACCCATGGCACATTCATAGATTGGATGGAAATGTGCACTCAGTATCATCGTCCCATGGCATATTTATACATCAGATGAAAATGTGCACTCAGTATCATTGTCCCATGGCACATTTATAAATTAAATGAAAATGTGCACCCAGATAGTAATACTATGACTAAGGTGTAATGTTGTTATGGAAACCACGGTTCACCAGCAGTACCACTGGACTGCACCACTTCATTTTTTTTCTTTGCCTTTCCTCAATGGACAGGGACCATGTTTACCCCTAGGCTCTGTCTGGCAGAAGCCTTAACGCGCATACCAAGTACTCTGGGAGTACTATCATCGTCGTCCTCATTATAGGACACTCAGGAGTCACCATACTCTCGCTTATGGCCAACCCTTGTCATCTCTAGACGTCTCAGTCATAAATGGTCTAGCAGGAGCTACCCTGAAGATGGACACCCGTTCCTAAGCCAATCCCGGAACCCTCCACCTTCCCCTCGCTATTCCACTCCTCACCAGTTGCAGGAGCATGACTTACCACAACCCGGGCTGATCCTCAGCCATTGTACAGCCATATGGAACTCCATATATGATGGATGAATAGTTCACCATGATGTACACACAGCCAAACAATCTTGCTTTTACCACTTCTTTCACCATGAAATCCCTTTCCATTGAACAATTCAACCAAATCATCTCCTTCTTGGAATCTGCCCAATCTGTGCATCAGATCTCTCCTTCTCCTTGGTTCAACCACTCTGCCATCAGTCAAATTCATTTCAAACACTGCTCCAACCTTCCCCAATCCTCTGGTGGTCATCCAATCCATCATTTCCTCCACTAATATATGTAATGCCATTAGGCTTATTAGTACTGGAAAGGCGGAAAATGCTGTCTAGGTCACCAAAACACTTCAGGATGTCAAGAACCAATCCATCTCCCCATAAACAATCTGTTGTCATTTAAAAAAGCTGGTATGAAAGCTGTGGTGAATCAATCAAAAAGGTCCTCTTCTTCTCAAGCATCATAGACGAGAATAGTTGGACTGTGTTTTGAGCCATCAGAATTAAACTATAGATGATTGGGGGCATGTCATATGGTTAGATGGGATCAAGGTCAATCATATTGGCTCAGGAAATGAACTTGAAAAATGGTAGGAGAGGGCCTCAGTAATAGAATTGTAGAGGGGACAATTATATCTGGAGGAGGACCAGTGGTGATATGGGGCTGTATGAAATGAGAAGGGGTTGAAATGGCTTGCAAGATTGATAGTAACATGGATACTGACCTGTTTGTGCAGATTTGGGTGGATGGACTGCAGCAAACCCTAAAGACTTATGGATTTTCTATAAAGCACATTATCTTTCAACAGAATAATCATCTTTGTGTCATTGTTTGACAGATCTCCAATTGTAGTTGAGGGCAACATTTGGTGCTGTTGATTGATGATGAAACCATGCTTCCAATGTCCACTATGATTATGTATGTCAATGGTACAAATGTTGGCAAAAAAGGTGGGTTTGAAGAGTCAGTCTTCAACACATTTCTTGCTTAGAAAGTGAGTATTTTACCAGTGGCACCACACCAATAATTAACATCTGCTAGAGAAATGCACCAATGAAAGAATACCACAACAAGGGTTGGGAACATCTTCCAAAGGTCAACAAGATTATGTGTGTTGGCAAGCACCACAATTACAACCAATCACCAGTGACTGCCAAATTTGGCAGCATCATCTTCCCTTTCCACAAGCCTCATCAATGCCCACAATCTAAATTCTGGCTTATTGCACACTGTTTAGAGGTGGGCCTCTGTGTGTTACACTTATCATGACAATTGGAGTTAACACAGTTGTGGAGGAAGAGTAGGAATGATAGTGGGGTGCCTGTTTGATAGACCAAAGACTTAAGCAAAGCAAAGTTGATGGTGTCGCACTCAACCCTTATGAATAGAGGGGCCTCTTGTGGCAATGCAAAGTCCTAGTTCTTCATGGAGAGAAGGGAGAGGGACATGAGCAAGAAGATGAGGACTTTGGGCTTGTGGAACACCTGTTAACATGGTATGAATTGTGTAGAACTAGCTTATCATTACAAGTACAGATTCTGCTGTATGGTGACTGCAGTGTAGGCAAGTATAGAAGGGGCAATTATACTGTGTTTTTGTAAATAGGTTCAGGTTAGACTGCCCTTAGCTTGACATTTTTGGATAAGAAACGCCGCATTTTTACACTCGAAAGAATGCGGTGACGTCAGTTCATTAGATTGACAATCAACATTAAGTTTAATTTGCCGCTTTTCATACAGGGTGCATGAATGCGGTGGAATAAGATCACACAATTTGTACTTTGAAGTTACCGCGTATGCTACAGGGTGTATAAATGCGGCAATACATAATACACATTGGAATCGCCGCTTTTCATACAGGGTGCATGAATGCGGCAATATAAGATCACGTGTTTGAATTGCCGCTTTTCATACAGGGTGCACGAATGCGGTAATATAAGATCACGTGTTTGAATTGCCGCTTTTCATACAGGGTGTGCAAATGCGGTCAAATACAGTCATATATATCCAGTAATGACCGTGATCAAATTGTATTCAACACCACCATGAGCCAGTATCTCAAGACCCAGCAATACAAGATGAGGATGTTGATGTTGATGCAACAGGAGGATTTGGCTAGTGAGTTTTTGCATGTGTGAATTGGTTCAAGCATGATCAACATAGCAGTGTACAATGTAATATACTAATCAGATGAAATAGATTCGAATGCGCCAGTGACTGCTCTGGATGAGCGTTCTGTCGATGCTGATACTGGGAATGATAGGCCTGGCGAGAACGGTGAGGATATTGTTGAGAAAATGGCTGACCGTATATTGGACGACGAGACGGTGATGCTGGACGTTGGAAGGCTAACAGGATTCAACGATATACTCTCTGAGCAATTCACTTGTGGAATGTGAGTAATATTTGTCTATGATACACGATCGATGGCTCATTGAAGCGTTTATTATCAAAATGTACTATACTACTAAACGACGGAATACGACTGACCTACAAAGATGTCAAAGCATCATGTGAGTGGGATGTATATTCATCGATGAACACTGAACACACACATGGTTTGTGCCAGAACGAACGCGACGCGAATGAATGCAAAGTGTGGTCATTTGTTCTGCGGATCCTGTACGACGTTGTTGTGGAGCAAATATTATCAGGGACAGGTGGTGGTGGGACAACGTACACAGTCGCAGGCTGTGTTCGTGTGTCCGTACTGTCGTGCTGGATGTGGAGGTATTTCCAGATTGGGTGAACGAACGGCCAGCAACGCACCGTTTGTGGTTGATCATGGAATGAATCGTGTAATTGATGCGATGCTCGAAGAGGGGAGATGTACAGCGATGCAGATAGTTGAAGGGTTGAAGGGCGAGGTTGGACGACTCGGAGAGAATGAAGATATCGTGAACATGTGGCGAAACGGAGGGAGGATCGAGAAGGAAAGGGATTATGGGTATCGGTGAGTGATGGCATGGTTATTGGTGTGAAATGCGACTCACGAAACGCTGGATAGGTCGAGCGTTGCTGCGATGGATCGATTCGAAAGGTACTGGAACCAGCTAGAGACGGAGGAGATTCTTTCTCGACTTGGACAGTTTGAGTTGACGGAAGAAGAGGGACGGTTGATCTTACCTGAATCGCTGACGAGGACGAATGGGCCGACGAGGAAACGGCGATGCATAGTGCAACAGCAACTGATGGATGTGCTGAGTGCGGGTGGAAGCAGGGGTGTACGTGGCGTGATCGACCTCACTGGTGAAGATAGTTCAGAATGAGGACATGATAGTTGTATCACGCACCATTGTATTGTGAATGGATCCGACTATAAGCACAGATTGTGTGCAAAATTACCACGGGCGTGTAGGGTGTCACGAAAGCGGCAGATGCGACATACGGAACTATTGATCAGACGAAGACTGAACTGTTGTTGGTATCACGCACCTCGGTGGTTATCCTGACGGTTGAATAGTTTGGACGGGAAGTCAGTATGGTGGGTAAAATTACCACGGGCGTGTAGGGTGTCACGAAAGCGGCAGATGTGACATACGGAAATATTAATCAGAAGAAGACTGAACTGTTGTTGGTATCGCGCACCTCGGTGGTTATCCTGACGGTTGAATAGTTTGGACGGGGAGTCAGTATGGTGGGTAAAATTACCGCGGGCGTGTAGGGTGTCACGAAAGCGGCAAATGTGACATATGGAAATATTAGTCAGACAATGAAAGAACTTACACTGTTTTTGGAAACCACGCACAGTAAAATTACCGCAGACGTGCAGGGTGTCACGAAAGCGGTAAATCCAACATCAGATGGACTAGGGTATGCGTCGTTAACGGTATCACGCACCTGTAGGTCAGACGAGGGTATGGATCGTGTGCGTAATTACCGCGGACATGTAGGGCGTCATGAAAGCGGTGAATGTGGCGTCCTGGAAGATTGATTTTAATTCCGACCAGCTGAACGGATGTATTTAGAAAAGATCATGATAACGGATACAAATATACACACGGGAGTGATCAAACGAACCATCCCACCCACCCACCATCCATGCCACCGAAAGGCAAGACCGACAAAGCTACGAAAAAGACGACGAAGGCGAAGAACGAAGATGCTGGAGGAGGACGCATTGACGACGGAGTGGCTCAGGCGCAAGTCGCTGAGGAGAGACATGAACTAGAGGAGCGGGCCCGCGCAGCATTCGTTGGATATGCGCGCACAGACATCTTCAAGCGAAAACTGAAATTCGGGAAGTATAACAATAGGCTATTGAACACGAGTCACCGTCGAAAGCTGCACGATTCGTTCAAGAGCGGCTTACAGCGATTCTCCGTCAACAATGCCATACCTCTGATCATTCTTGGAGACGACATCATCACGACATCTGTTTGCAATCTCAGCACCAAAGACGTTATCAAGAAGGATGGATCTCACCTGCCATGGCTACGGCTGACGAACGACGGGTTCGTTGGTGACGACACGCAGGCACCATCCACGTACGGACCAGAGATCATTGCGGCTGGAGGTCGACACCGACGTTACGCTCTGGAGGACTGGTACAATGAACGAAAGCGTGGAGTGACGTTGTTGATGAAGGAGGTAAAGAGCCTTGAAGCACTGAATAAAACCGACGAAGGATCTGTGACGGTCGAAGAGATGGCTAAAATGGAGGAGCGTCTCGCGCAAGCGAGAGCGTTGGTGGTGATGGGTGGATCATGGATCGTCGAGGTGTATAATGCCGGTGCGTGCGTCATCGCAGAAAGGAACCGGAGCCAGTTTGATACGATGATGGTTTGTAGATCTCGTCGATGAACAGCTTGCTATCCATCTATCGTCGAATCAACGGTTGTATGTCTATGATGAAACGTTGGAGGAGGGAGTGATCCAGACCTTCAAGATGATGGTGTCCGCGAAACAGAGTTGGAAGAACATCGTGTTCACCGGCGTTAGACCCGGTTCGAATCAATACCGGATCAACATGCTGTTGAGCCAAGACTTTGTGTGGAGATTGTTTCAGTCGATCTTGGGGATGGACTCGACTCACTACATGCACTCCGACATTTTCAAGGTCTCGACGTTGACGAAGAACCTCCTGTCACAACACGGGGGTGTGAGTAGTATCTGGATTTGACGAGGACGTGATGCTGACCTGTTCTCGAACACAGTTGTTGGCGGCTGCGACGATTTTCCTGGAAGATCGCCTAAGGATGTGTTTCAACGACATAGATTGGGATGAGAAGAAGGTGACTGAGAGGATGGCGATCGTACCCACCAGTTCAAAGGCGGACGAAGAGGACGACGAGCTCAAATCTGCGACCGTTTACCTTTACCGATGCATGACGCGGCTTGAGAACGCACAGCCAGTGATGGGTGCGATACAAGAAGAGATACGAGATCTGATCGATGCGACATACCGAAAGCATTTGAACGATGGGTCGAAGTGGATGAAGATGGGGACGGACGACACCGCCTGGCGTGACGGGTATGCGAAGTACACCAACGAAGTCCTTGAAGGATTAGGGAAGATCGTGGAAGAAAAGTTGGAGAGTGAAGAGCATCGGGACGCACCTGACGATGTGAAGAAAGCATGGAAGGACTGTGTGTCGAAGGCGACGCTCGTCTTGAAGATGCGTCCTCCCCCTGGATTCCCGGACGCGTTTCCCTTCATGTGCGTTTCGCTGTGGAAGGACATGTGCGCGCATTTGAAGCGCATTCCTAAATCGTTGGAGGAGGTAGGTCTTATCGATACTGTGGAGGTGACGATATTGCCGCATTTCATACACCCTGCACGTTTGCGGCGATATCGATCTGGGATTGGTGGGCGAGTTTACCGCATTTCTGACACCCTGCGCATGAGCGGCGATATCAATCTTGGATTGGTATCGTAGGAATGGCGTGGGCAAGTTTGCCGCATTTGTTACACCCTGTGCATACGCGGCGATCTCACGGTCTTTCTGACTCCGAGTCAGAGTCCCGGGACGCTGATACAAACAAAACCTGGATTTCTGAGTGTTGAATTGCCTCAGACGTGTAGGGTGTATGAAAAGCGGCTATTTCGCACCTGGATCATGCGATAAACACTCACTCACACGACCACTTCATACAGTACTCTTCATGGTTTTCGACACTGCTGTACTGCGCAAAGATTGTAGGTGGAAAATGGAAGGTGGCGTCTGCGACCGCAGACATGCTTCGAGGACTGGCCGGTCATCCGGACATCGCAGAAGACAGCGTGCTTAGAGCACAAAAGATAGTGAGTGATCTCCGAGTCATCGCCAGCGTCGTTGGTTGACAATGTCTCGCGTAGGTCGTATGGATGTTGTTCGCACAGTTTGGCACGCTGTTGAGGATGGAAGATCAGATGGATGCCGTCAACATGCCTCCTCGTCCAAAGACCCTGAATGTCCTCAAAGAGCACATGCTCCTCGAAGGTCCAGACAAGATCACTCCGGATAAGGTGTGGAAGAACACGGAAAAGATTAAGGTTGTGGCTGCACCGAACGACACCGAGGGTGAGTCATCGTTGGATGCAGCGTTTAGTTCCAGAATTGACTTTACACTCTCAGACATGCTCGATCGCAAGGAACTCAACCTCGAACTCCATGTGGTGGACGACTACGTCAAGAACAGGATCATGTCTCAATGGACCCCGCAGATCGACGTTGCGTGGCTTTCTCGCTGGCACCGCTCCACCAACATCGAACCCCTCAACAAGATGATACACCGTGCCGTCCCGCTCATCGCCTACCACACCCAGTCGTTCAGCAATACGAGTTCGAAGAGCGGGGCACGATGGAGGAGGGAGACGATCATCGCCGCGATCTATGAATACTGTGCAATCCAGCAATACCGCGTCCATCTGCTCACCATGGACAACAGTGCCGCATCCCTTCTTCGCTTCCTCACCGAATCGTTACTCACGGAAGCCATGGGGAGGGATAAGGGCCAGAAGCTGCATGATGGCACTCGCGCCATCACCTGGCCAGACGCGATCGTGTTTGATCGAGAGAAGGCATCAAAGCTCGACTTTGACATCACTGCCGAGAACGCCAGGAGCGCCACTGTGTCCACGAAGATTCTTCATACGGAGTGGATTCAGAACGTCGTCAACGCAGTCGAGTCCTGTCCTGTCGCATGGCCCTTGATCGAAGGCGAGACTTTAGTTCCTGGAAAGCCTCGTGCGGTATCCCATGGCATTGTTCCACTTCTCGAAAGCCTTGTCAACGTACGTTCTATTGGTTCCTATCTAATGTCGTGACTCATGACGAACAGGAACTTGTACGGAACTCTGTCGACCATCGAAACCATGGTCAGAAGCTCGGGACAGAGGTCAAGCCATCATCCTTCACAAACGTTCCACCGGAGCACGCCCTCCCTGTCATGTTTCTTCACAATATGGGCACGACAGACCACAGTTCCAACGATCGTGCCAACGAACAAGGACTTTCCGATGATGGTAGCGATGGAGAAGATGAAGACGATCAGGACGTGGCCAAGGGGAAGGGAAAGGGCAAACAGAAGGATGTCAAGGAGGCCGCAAACATCCTCAAGATCATCTCCTGCATTTTCCCTGCCTATCAGACGAACGACATCCTCAACGAATCGGGACAAAGGCTATTTCCCAATGATGGCGAAGGAAAGAACCGCGGCACACACAATCCATCCCGTACGCGTTCGACATCCATTACTTGCTATCACTGACCAACATCCATCCGTTTGACAGGTATTGTTGCCAAACCCGTCATCGAGGATGTCGACGTTGACATGACTGACGCCTCTGTCCAGGATAGCATTCCAGGCGAGTTGGAGGATGTTGTTGACATGGACACTGATGATCCGCCTCCGTCCACCACCATTGGGACTGATGGGGGTGACAGTGCATTCACAGACAAGTCCGAAGGAGAGTTCAACGTGCCACCTTACACCCAGCGCCCTGATGCTGCAGATGACAGTGACGGTGATGAGGATGATGGCGATGATGAAGATGGCGATGGCGACACAGACCCTGATGTTGGTGATGACGATGATGACGAATACCCGATAGATTGGTCTCCGACGCAACTGTATAGCGTCCCTCTTCCTGCTACTCAAATTGTCGACACAGAAGGCAACAAGCCCACGACACCAGACCATGGTGCGTGTCCGTGTACCCCATTTTACCGCTTTTGTGCACCCCCGCACGTATGCGGGTATTTCACACTCCGTTTTACCGCTTTTGTGCACCCCCGCACGTATGCGGGTATTTCACACTCCGTTTTACCGCTTTCGTGCACCCCCGCACGTATGCGGTGATTTTTCACTCTGTTTTACCGCTTTCGTGCACCCCCGCACGTATGAGGTGATTTTGCACTTTGTTTTACCGCTTTCGCGCACCCCCGCACGTATGAGGTGATTTTGCACTTCGTTTTACCGCTTTCGTGCACCCCCGCACGTATGAGGTGATTTTGCACTTCGTTTTACCGCTTTCGTGCACCCCCGCACGTATGCGGTCATTTTGCACTTCGTTTTACCGCTTTCGTGCACCCCCGCACGTATGAGGGGATTTCACACTTCGTTTTACCGCTTTCGTGCACCCCCGCACGTATGCGGTCATTTTATATCTCTGTTCTACCACCTTCGCACACCCACTCGTTCCCGTGGTGTTTCTTTGCTCGCAACATCTCCTCCGTTTCATTCAATCGACACCCTAACCCTGGTTCATGTGTGTATAGGTCCAGCCCATCATTCACGCGATGTCTCCGGCGTTGATTGTATGTTCAATTCCTTCTTCCACGTGATGGTTTCTCACGATCACCCTAGCCATCACAGAGGACATCGGCCATCTCTCACCATTTTCACGCCGTCACCCTGATCCTGCACCACATCGTGTGTATTGCACACCCTAACCCACTGTATTTGTTCATGTATCCCATCTTTCTAGCCTCCCATCCACCTCGCTCCCACTCTCGCGTTCAATCTCCTCCCCTCGTCATCGCTACTAAACGCACAGAAAGGGCGGATTCAGTGGTTTCTCGTCAGTACCATCCATCCATCCATCTATATATCCACCTCATCCATCTTTCCTCCATAGCTCCACGTTCTCGCACCCTCAAGAAGCGTGCTCGTGTCAACACCGCAGGTGAATCTTTGAAACCTCCTGCTGTTCCCAGTTCTCCCCCAATCCCCTCTCGTCCTCCTGCTCGACCTCAGCCCAAACAGCAGACCGCACAGTCTGTCGACATGATCGACGAGAACGCCGAACTCGCTCTTCTCAAAGCCTCTCTCGATGACTGTTGAGTTCTCTCTCCGCGTGTGTGTGTGTGCCCGTGCCATCACATAGTCTTGCATGTACATTACGCTGTCCGTGTCTGTCACAGTCGAATCTATGCGAGTCTTCCATTCGTGTGCGAATACAATCACGATCTAGCATTTCCCAAATCCATCAATCTCCGTGACTCGGATCGTCCACGTCGCCATCTACGTTTCCGTTTCACGCCATCCACACCTCCTCCCACAGTGAGTCTCTTACTATGATCACATCCTTATGGTACCTCTGTCATGACTATATGTAGTTCTCAACTCCTATCGAACGTGGCATGGTCATAACGACGTCGTTCGATTTACCTTCGCTTCGTCTCACACTTACACAAAACATGTGAGCATGTCTTCCTCGTCCATCGCTCTGATGCTGTCATAGTCCTGCCATCATCCTTGTTTCCTGTTCAACCCGTCCATACGACTATACTCCAACATCTCCGTCTTCCACCGTCTCATCGACTCGGATTCGTACACACATCATGATATGATCGTTCATTCATGATGCACTGGCATGGCGGCACGAAATTCCCCCAACTCTCTGTCGAACAAACAAACCTGCCACTGGCATCATGACATGCATGGTACGCCATCAAGGTCCGGCTTACATGACGTTCTTTCTCCGCTCACCCTGTCGCTTCGCCATCTGACCACCCTGGACCAGCCACTCTTGGGTCAATACAATTCATGACTAACCATATCCATCACGTCGTCAGCCCTTTCAAGTGGTCCCTTCTTTTTTTTGTTTTGTTTTGTTTCGTCTCCCATTTGCTCTCTCCCTTTCTAAATTCCTCTTCACTCCACTTCTACACCCTTGCACACCCAAGAACCCTAACCCCCCCACTCACAATGCCACCACAACCCCAAGGTCATCCTCAGCCTCACGTCCGCCCGGTGGTACCCAGAATGATGCTTTGCCTCTCCTCCATCTCCGAGTCCTCTGACTCTGACTACGAGCAGTTCCATCCTGGTCACCAACACCGCCAAGTCACACCCCCACACCGTCCAGAGCCACGCAACCCACTGTAAGTTTTTCTTTTCTTTTTTTCCATTCTTTTTCATCACCATGGACGTTGGTATTCAATGTTTCATAGTGACGATGAGGACGATGAGGACGACAACACCGACAACGATGACAACGATGTGGACAATCCACCTGGTCCCGTCGCAGAACATGAGGTCGACGAAGTCGACCCTCTCTTCCATCATCAAGACGTCAATGTCAACGACGGAGACAACAACGATGCTCAGCGCAACCCGCCTTTCAACGTCGCCCTCGTCCCAGATCTCATGCACGCGGAAGACCCTTACCCCCAGGACATCGTCGACGATGCCATAATGAGGTCGGTCCAGACCCGCCGTGGGGGTCAACAAATCGACTTCGAACAACAGTTCGCCACCACTCCCTCCTACACCGTATCCCTCTCCACCCTCGCCAACCTGTATCACAACTCTCGCTCCCTGGAAGCCATCCGTCTCCTTCAGCATCGCAGTCGTCTCACGATACCGAACAACTATCTTCTCGACGTCGATGACGAAGACCGGGTGCTGACATCGATGGAAGGTCATTTCATCGACTATACGCTCTACCTCGGATCCAGACATGGTCTGGATGCCTTCCTACCCCCGGTCACCGTCGTTCAGAACCACACCTGGCATGTCGAACTCACCTTCTCGAACGTGTTCAAGCTGTGGCCTGAAACCCACTCCAGGCTTCCGTTTTCCACCACGGGACGGATGATGTACGTCGGAAGGCGTCAACAGGAGCAGATGTGGATCGCCTTCGTGCCCAACACCATCCTGGAAGCACCTCACCAGCTTGCGCCAGGAGAGGAGGAAGAACACAACCTTCTCGCGGAGGACATGACCCCGTTGGAGGCTCCGACGACGGCCATGATTCCTAGACATGCGTACATGGGGGTGATGTTCTTCGCGTACGTGCTGGACAGAATGAAATTTGGGGACTTGCAAGTACGAAATCCATACCCGGAGGACATCTCCAGGGATGCGGTGAAGAGGGAGACCAACATTCTGTGAGCATACTACCACATACTTTCAATCATCTCGCTGACCATGCGTTCACACACTCACACACTCACTCACACACTCACAGTGGCAGACTGGAAGAAAATCGGAGGTTGTTCGAGGTGAACATTCATGACCTGAGGAAGATGCACACTTGGGCATACACGACGTGGCCCGGATGGGTGGACAGGTCACCCAGGTCGTGGAAGACGGACGGATTCCTGACGAACAACTCGCCCGTGGCCATCACCGTTCGATACGGACAGAATCAACCGATATACTCTGCGTCCAACGAGGAGTTGCGTGCGGGCGTGCGGCAGAGTATGTATCGGGACCATGACCTGAGCAACATCAGGTCTGTGTCTTTGTCCCTCGCACATCATCTCATGTAAGTTTTCTTTTCTGTTTTTTTTTTTTTGCTCGCTCGCTCGCTCGCTTCAAGTCAGTGACATTGATCTCTCATGGCAGATTCAAGGAAGTGGAAGATTGGACTCACATCAGTGGTGAAGTACTGCACCATGTTCATGGGGCGCTGTACGACCTTCCGGAATCAGAGCCCAACCGTGTGGAGGTGAATCTCAGGCAAAGGCGAGAGGGTCATGAAGTGCCAGTGTACAACCTGGAAGGATTTCGAGTGCATCGTCGCGTTCCTACGCCGGGAAGATATCAAACGTCGGGGGCGCTGGCAGACCTCACGAAGGTGCATGACCTGTTTTCTCCCGACGATCGTGGGCAGAAGAGATATCACACATACCCGTTGGGATTCACGAAGCGATATGGAAACGTGCAGGCGAAGGCTACTCTGCGACAGTATGATGGAGTCCTGGAGGGGATAAATCGTGTTCTAACGCCGGCCATGGATGGCGAGGAGGTGGAGGGGGAGGTTGGAAACGACGGAAACCGGGCGAGGCAGGTACGAAGAGGTGCGCCTGTGGTGGAAGGAACACACAGTCAGATCTACAACTCGTCTTCTCACCGGGTGCGAGACGAACCTCGGTACCATTACGTGCAGCTTGGGATCGTGACGTCTGTGTTCAGCGGGACGACTGCGACGACGGTGCATGGAAAACGACGGTTTGGGACGAGGAAGGAGTTCTGTTCCAACGGACTTCCGCACGAGCGATACAAGAATGCGGTTCGAGGAGAGGATCAACCGCAGGCATTGAGGATCGAGCAGACGTTCACGATTCACGTGCACAGACTTCAACCACGGCATAGAAACGGAAGGTGAGAAGAGCGGCTGGCATCATACACTGTGTATTGATTTCGACCATCGTTTTCTTTTTCTTTTCTTTTCATAGGATGATCTATGACGAGGTGGTGTCAAAGATATGCAAGCACCTGGCACATCCGACAGTGATCGATCCGATCAAACGGTGTGTCCAACCGTTCAAGCGGGAGGTGCGTTTTCTACTTATTAAATGGATGGTTGACTGCTTGGGAGCTGACAGCGTAGCGTACTATCGTACGTGCAGGTGATACCGAACCTGATGAACTGGACGACGTATCCGCTGACGAGGGTGATCGAGCTGGTATGGAATGACCACCTGACGGAACTTGGACGAGAGAAGAAGCTGGATCCTTACCACATCGAGTTCATGTCGCTTCTGGAACGAACGCTGAATTATGCGCACACGGGGGCAGCGAAGGTGTTGTCGAAGGCGGTGATGCAGCCACACTTTCTTGCTCTGAGCGTGATCCATGACGGACTTCCGTGTCTGAATGCGATGCTGGTGTCGTTCCCGGACCTGCTGAAGCCACGCGGGGAGCTTCACTTGTCGACGCAATACTGGGCAAGGAATGACGTGCACGATCGTCGTCCTCTGATGGGGTAGAAACGGGTGCAGGAGTTGACCTATGGCAAGTCTCACATGCTGGTGAGTGATATGCTTTTATATGATCCTGCATGCGAGTTTGTGGTATGAAATCACCGCATACGGTATGGGTGTATGATATGCGGCCGTTTGCTGTCTGTCTGCGATCCATCCTGGCATGTTCGCACCACGTGCGGCAATCCTGTGTTTCAGAAGCAAGACTGACGATGTCTTCTTCATGTAGCAATCTGAAGCCAGGTTCATCATATTCGATGCGGTGACACACCCGAATTCTTACACGGACACCGCTGTGGGCGACCGGGTGAACGGGACGAGGATCTCGACGGAGAAGTTATATCAACATGTGTTCGACGTGGCGTTCAGAATCTACGTCGAGGACGTGAAGGAGCTTGTGAAGACGGCGGTGGAAGGGGAGACGAAAGCTCTGAGTCAAAGCCGAGACTTTGCGGTGAAAGAGGCCGCGAGGGAGCGAAGGGTGTTGCTGAGGACGTGGTTGGAATTGAGGTACCCTCTGGGTTACGATCCACAAGAGATTGCACGACTGATGGCGGTACTCGCCCCATGGCAAGGACGAGAGAACGGCGGGGAGCGAAATCGCAACAACATGGTTCCACTTTCCCTGCCAGCGCCGGAGAGTGGGGGTTGGTCACGGTCTCGGTTCGTCGAGGTGGTGTTCGGTGGCGTGTCGAAGCGACGAGCCCCGCCGTTCATTCAACAGGGAATGTTCCAACCTACGATGGCAGAGGCGATCGAGCTAGTGAGCGAGCTTTTACGGCGAAACACACGACTGTGGTTGCAAGACGTGGAGAGCGTGGAGAGCCTGATCAAGGGGATGATGGTGAAGTCTGTGCAAGAGCTGAGGATCAACCACGTACCGTGGACTGCGACTGGGAACGGGGCGGGAGAGAGACTCGGACGCCGTGGGCGAGGGCGGCCTTCCACACAGATCACGCACACGGTATGGTTGCCATTGGGGGAGGCAGAGCCGAGGAGGATAGCGACGACGTCTCAGGTGCTGGTGAACGCGGGACGATCTAGAGAGGCGCGGATCCTGGAGTCATGTGACAATATCGCTCTGCGTGACGCACAGACGGCGTGGTCAGCGACGAGGTACAGGCTGACGAACTACCACAAGGTGTTGCACAAGCAGTGTCTGCCGTCGGAATGGACGTACAAGAATGCGTCGGTGACGGCGAAGGACGAGCTGTCGAAAGAAGTATATACGTGGATCCCAGAGATATTCGACGGGGTGGGGAAACCGCTGCACAGTCTGGCGTTGGTGATATCCGTGATATTTGCAGGGATGTTGCCCACGGTGTTCGCGCCGTCCGACTTCGTGGGGGATCCCAGGGCAACGATGCCACAGCTGGCGACGACGATCGCGAACATGCCGTGGGAGAGGCGGGAGAAGAAGGGCGTCTCTGAGGGACCACCATTCATAACGATGGTGACGGCGTTCATCATCGCGATGATGGACCCGACATCACCATTCCACAGATGCAACAACGCGGAGCACAAGAAGCTGTTCCTGAGCAAACACAGTAAGCACGAGCACCCGAGAGCGACATGTGACTGACGTGAGGATTCAGCGTCCAAGGGGATCAGCATGTTGAACGTGCTGCTGAGGTTTCGACTAGCGCATCCACGAACGACGAAAGTGTCAAAGGGTTGCAGGTTCGGTCACGACCTAGTACCGATCGATGAGGAGGAGGTGAAGGAGAAGTGGGAGGGGGTGAAGAGGTGCTTCGTGGAGGGGAAGGAGCATGGATCGTTTGACGCGGTGGTGATGCTTGCAGGAGAACATACGGCACACCATCTCTTGGAGGAAGAATGGGTGAGCACGCGGGGGTTTGTGAATCCGACGAACAAACGGCGACGTGCAGACTCCAACGTGGAGCAAGGTGAGGACGACGAAGATGAGCTGGTGGTATTGGGTGCGCCGAGGACAGAGCGGCGTCCAGCGAGCCAACGACGTATAGTTTGATGTGTGTCTAGAATCGCCGCGTACGTGATGACCTGCACGTGCGCGGCAAATTCAACGAGCTGTAAATACCACATAGCGTGACACAGCACGGCTGAATCACTGTGCACACGGTATGAATAGATGGTGTCATGGTTCTGAATCACTGTAAAGTCATCATAGTATGAGATATCGACATCTTTTGCATCAGCCATTTTATATACCGAAATTCACCGCATATTGACAGGGTGTAGTAAATGCGGTGGAATGGGCTTCAAATAGTCACACACACACACACACTGACATCACCATTTCTTGATAGATCTACTCCCGGTACGAACACATCAATCTTGCGTCTCGAAACCGTACCGTAAGTCTTTTGTATCAATTATTTTACACCGAATTCACCGCATATTGACAGGGTGTAGTAAATGCGGTGAAATGGGCTGCAAATAACCACATACACACACTGACATCACCATTTCTTGATAGATCTACTCCCGGTACGAACATATCAATCTTGCGTCTCGAAACCGTACCGTAAGTCTTTTGTATCAATTATTTTACACCGAATTCACCGCATATTGACAGGGTGTAGTAAATGCGGTGAAATGGGCTGCAAATAACCACACACACACACTCCAACACCATCATCTCTCGACAGTTCACCATTTAATTCTCTCCACTCCTTTTTGTGAGAAGATTGTCAGAAAGAGATGGAACGTGGAATCCGTCACTGCTGACATGTTGCGCTGGATCACAAGGCACCTCGACATCCAGAAAAACGATGTTCTCATACCACAGAAGACAGTACGTCCTATCGTCGTCAGTTACTTTGTTCTCTTTGTCACAGTATCGACCAATGTTCATGAAAGTCGTCTGACTCTCACCCCTTAGGACGGAGGAACGACTCAACGATGTTCGCTGTAAAGACAGTTATCAGTTTTCGTACTGCCACGCTACGAATCACCGAAAAGTGTGTGTACGAGATGCGAAAATTACCGCGGAGATGTCACCCTACACTAATCCGGCAAATCAACATACCGGACACTCGACCGATCTAGTATATGAGATGGATCGCTCAGTTGTCAAATTTCAAGACGCTATATTACCGCGTAGGTGACAGTGCCTACATGAATGCGGCAAAATAATGTTGTTGGTGTGTGGACACACCAATGATTTCCATCAACATATATCTGACATGTCGGTGGTCATGTCACTGACCTGTAATACATAGATCACCGTGTACGTGGTAGCATGCGTCTCATTCGATGTTGTATAACCAATCGCGTTATTTCCAGTAGAACGTCGCAACTAAATAAATATGGTAGATTTTGATTAATAACGTGAGATCGATCTATGAAACGATTGAGTAAATGTCGCGGGAAACGGATGTATTAGTGATAGTGATAGCGTATCTGGACGCACCTCGTCTGTACAGTCTCGACAATGCCTCCCAAAGCGAAAACTGCGAAAAAGGGGAAAGCAAAGAAGAAAGACGAAGAACCGATCGGACGCACTGACGACGGACAAGCTCAACTTCAGGCGACGGACGAGCAACACGAGTTAGAAGAACGCGCGCGCACCGCATTCCTTGGATATGCGCGAACCGACATTTTCAAGCGGAATCTGGTGTTCGGAAAGTACAACAAGCGACCCCTCAGCTCCATTCACCGTCACAAACTACACGACTCGTTCAAGAGCGGGTTGCAGCGATTTACCGTCAGCAATGCGATCCCGCTCATCATTCCCGCATCAGACGTCGTCGACAAATCTGTTCGCATGGTCACGACTCAAGAATCGATCCAGAAAGACGGCTCTCACCTGCCATGGCTGCGCCTCAGCAAGGACGATTTCTCCGGCAAAGACACACAGGCGCCGCTGAAGTATGGGCCGAGCGTGATCGCTGCTGGGGGGCGTCATCGTCGATTCGCTCTGGAGGACTGGCACGACGAGCGTAAACGTGGATTGGCGATAGTCGAGAAAGAGATGAGCAACCTACAAGGACAGCTGAAGGTGAACGCCGGGTCGGTCAGCACGGAGGAATTGAGTAAAGCTGCAGAACGCGTACTGCAAGCTACGGCGTTGGTGTCGATGGGTGGATCATGGATCGTCGGTGTTTACGACCAGAGTACGTCGCTTCCACCTAATCGAAACGGACGACGATTGAACGGTGACTCACCTTGTTGAACCGTGCGCGCGCAGACCTCGTGGACGAGAATCTTGCCATACACTTGTCGTCTAACCAACGACTTTATGTATACGGCGAGACTGTCGATGAAGGGGTCATACAAACCTTCAAGATGCTCACTTCATCGAATCGAGATTGGCGGTCGATAAAACCGATCTCAGGGAGATCGGGGTCGAATCGCGTCCGGATCAACACCCTGTTGACGCAGGACTACATCTGGAAGTTATTTCAGTCGATTCTTGGGATGGAATCTACGCACTACATTCACTCGGACATGTTCAAGGTCACAGAGCTGACGAAGAATCTCATATCCCCTCAGGGCGGCGTAAGCGTTGGCGAATCCTTCGCAACGAATGACACTCACCTTTTCCTGATCGTAGCTACTCGCGGCAGCAACCATCTTCCTTGAGGACCGTCTAAGAATGTGTTTCAACACGGTCGAATGGGACGACCAGAGAGTTGTGGGCAATATGTCGATCGTGCTCGGATCGTCGACGGAGGACGAACCGGACGAGGATTTGAAATCGGCGATCGTTTACCTATACCGTTGCATGACTCGACTCGCGAACGCCACGCCTGTGATGGATTCAATCCAGGATGACATACGAGACATGATCGATGCTACGTACCAGAAACACCTTGGCGACAAATCAAAGCGCACCACGATGGGGACCGACGATGTCGCTTGGCGTGATGGATATGCGAAGTACGCGAACGAGGTCTTGGAAGGACTTGGTAAAATCGTCCAGCAAAAGATGGAGAGCGAGGAACACAGAGACGCACCCGAGGACGTCAAGACCGCTTGGAAGTATTGTGTATCAAAGGCTACTCTTGTGTTGAAGACGAAAGGCCCACCTGGCTCCCCTGACGCGCTCCCGTTCATGTGCGTTTCCTTCTGGAACGACATGTGCGCCCACTTCCGTCGCGTACCGAATGCGCTGAAAGAGGTGAGAATCGTTGTCATATTTACCGCATTTCCTACACCCCACACGTATGCGGCGATATCGTGCGTAACGCGTACCGATATTCGCCGCTTTTACTACACCCTACACGAATGCGGTAAATAGCCCTGCAAAACCATGGGCGATTGCCGCATTCTCGACACCCTACGCGTACGCGGCAATCCGTCCGTGGGAACGAGATAGATTGTTTTGTTCTCCACGTGACTCGATCGTGTACCAAGTTCTCGTACGACAACCACAACAACGTCTCGAATCGTTCTGTAAGTCGTCTGTCGTTGAATTCTGTACGCTAAATTCACCGCATTTCTGCAGGGTGTAGGAAATGCGGTCAAACGGCTTGAAAATAACAGCATACAGACGCTAATATGACCCGTTTTATTTACAGTTCTCGGCTTGGTTCTCGCCCCTTCTTTATTGCGCCAAGATTGTTGGGAGGAAATGGAAAGTGGAATCCGCAACCGCCGACATGCTTCGTGGCATCGCAGGACATCCAGACATAGAAGAGGACAACGTGCTCGTATCACAGAAAATCGTACGTCATTTTGACGCGCTCCCCATGTACATCGACCGATTGTCACGCAGGTCGTTTGGATCTTGTTCTCGCACTTTGCGGCACTGTTGAGGATGGAGGAACAACTACAGCTCGTCGACATGCCGCCTCGTCCCGACGCACTACCAATCCTCCGCGAGCACATGCTCCTCGACGGTCAAGACAAGCTTGACGATCATTGGAAGAGGCCGCAACAGAAGAAGGTCGTGGACAAGCCGGGGGATACAGTCGGTGAGTCGCCTCCCACGTCACGCGTCTTTCAACATCTAAATCACAGCGCATCGCTTCGTTTTTAGCCTTGCGTGCTCGCAAAGAGCTCAATCTAGAGCTCCACGTCGTCGACGACTACATCAAGTCTCGTATAGCCGCCAACTGGACCGAGCCGACCGATGTGGCATGGCTATCGCGCTGGTTCCGATCAATCCAAATTCCACCCGTCGATCAGGCGTTATACCGCGTTCTTCGCCTCCTTTCATTCCACACCGATCACTTTGGCAAGAGCGCTGGGAAGAGTGAATCTCGTTGGAGGAAAGAGACCATCATTGCGGCGATATTCGAATATTGTGCGATACAACGATATCGCGTCCCTCTCCTCAACGACCTTGATAGTGCCGCCTCTCTTCTTCGCTTTCTTACCGAATCGTTGCTCACACCCATGTTGGCAAAGGGGAAGGGCGATCTCTTGCCAGATGGTTCCCGAGTGATCCCTTGGCCGGACGCCATTATCTTCAACAGGTCCAACGCGTCAGAGCTCGTCTTCAACATCGCCGACGAGAACTCCAGGAGCGACAACACAATCATGAAGCAGCTTCACGTTGGATGGATCCAGAAAGTCATCGACGTTGTCGAATCCTGTCCTATCACCTGGCCCATCGTCGAAGGTGAAACTTTGTCACCAGGAAAGCCTCGCGCGATGTGCGAAGATATATCTAATTTGTTTGACGATTTCCTCGTCGTAAGTCCATTTCCTGTCTTTCCGTCGCCGTCTCTCATTTTCATCGACCAGGGCTTGATCATGAACTCCATCCGCCACAGACAACACGACATCACCGTCCCGACTCAGTCGATCGAGGACTCCACCAGAGATATTCGTTCAGCCCTCAAGTTACATGGTCGCGATGGTGGCATAGCTGCTGGCGCTGACGTCGATGGTGGCACAATGGCTGATGCTGACGCTGATGGCGACTCAGACGGCGATGGCGACGCTGATGGAGATGACGACGACGACGGCGACGATTATGAAGAAGACGATACACGCAGGCGCAAGTCTAAAGAGAAGGATGCCAAGAAGAAGGCCAAGGAGCTCCAGAAGCTCAAGATCCTCGCCACTCTTTTCCTGCCATCCGAGACGAATCGTATTCTCGAAAAATCGAACCAGAAAGTATTCTCCGACGACGACAGCTCGAAGCAACGTCAACTCAAAATCAATGAGATCCGTACGTACTCCGTGTTCTCCTCCTTTGACAATCCATCAAACGTGATTCACAGCCCAGGCTGGATCTCAATCTCATGAAGTCCCCCGGGATGACGCTACGCCATTCAGCGATCTCCCTGTCCAATCGAGCGTGTCAGCCCCTGCTGATGAAGACGTCCTTATGGACACTGCCGGAGACGACGTCCTGAACATCACGCCGGACAAAGGCCACGTTGAAACTGATGTTGACGAACCGCCCCCAATCACTGACGTGGATGAAAGCTCTGGAAATGATCGCTCTGACGACCCGTTCTTGAAAGCGCCGTTCACCCAACACAACGAATCATCCGGTTGTGACGACGACAGTGACAGTTCATTCGTATATGGACCGAACCCCATACAAGGTCCAAACTACGATCTCGCGCCCACCCAGATCGTTCACTCGGATGAAGGTGACGGCGTGACGACACATGGTGGTACGTACTAAAACTTTCTGGACGACATTCTCTTCCCATCACAACAATGTACGACCACGCTTTAACTGTAACCGTGGACCCATGTCGTGTACATGGTATTTCACAACTTCTCTGTCCAGATTTCACCGCGTTCGTGCACCACTGCACGCGCGCGGCATTTTTGTTTTTTCTTTCTTTCACATTTTGCCGCGTTTGCGCACACCTACGTGCGCGCGGTATTTTACTTCTTTCGCATTCATGTTTTTACCGCTTTCACGCACCCCTGCACATGCGCGGCGTTTCCCTTTCCCATTTCCCATTTCACCGCGTTCGTGCATACCTACACACGCGCGGTATTTTTGTATTCTGTGTTTTATGTTTTTACCGCTTTCGTGCATACCTGCACGTCTGCGGTATTTTTACACCTTCCGTCTTCACATTTTACCGCTTTCGTGCATACCTGCACGTCTGCGGTATTTTTACACCTTCCGTCTTCACAATTTACCGCTTTCACGCACACCCGCACGTCCGCGGCACTTTCACGTTGCGGTGGTCGAACGGTCCCGTCCACAATCGTCTATGCGATACGTCCAGTCGTTTCTTTCCGTTTTCGTGCCACTCTATCGTCCGCGTTTGTGTGCGTCAGTCTAACTTAGTATCGTCCAACAGGTCCCAACAAGGCTCCCTCGTTCAATTCGTCTGTAGAATGTGAGTCGTCTTTTCGTTCACTGTCATAATAATACTTCCATCTTCCACCATCAGCTTTCAATCAGTATACCTCTCGTCAAATCAACGCCCCAGCGGCCTCTAAGCGTACACCTCCTCCAGACATGGCTCCGAACGTCATTTCTCGTGCGTTCGTTCGCCTTTCCATATTACATTTTCACTTCACTTCTTGTAGCACATCGCGCTCCTGCTCTGAAGAAGCGCGCTCGCATCAACACAGCAGGGGAGTCCTCCAAACGCCCCAGTCGTCCACCCATGCCAGACAAACCCTCGGGCGATCGTCCTCGCCCTCCTCAGGTTGAGGTTCACCCCTCTACGTCATCGCGCAACGTCGACGAGAGCATGGACGATGATCTCGTTTGAGATGCTCTCAACAACTGTTAACATTGTCGTACGTTCTCTCGAACCATCCGCTTGCCATCATGACGACTTGTATGTACGATATGTAGTGTTGATGTCCTAGTTTGTCGCGTCGTCTCCGAATGTACTTGTTTCTGTGTCAGTTCTGACAACGATCGAATTCAAGCTGTACTTGGAAAACGAAAATCGCCGCGTCCATGTTATCCCATACACTATGGCGTTACAACTGCACAAATAATCTCACCGCGTTCCGCGGTCCACCTATTGCACATGCCCGCATCGCCGCGTTGTACTAAATGTAGCAAAATTTTTCCTAATGATTGAGGACTTGGCGTTTTTTTTTTTAGATGTCACGCCTTGTCACACGTTGAACTATTACTACTACCCACTAACACACGCCATCGCCACGACGACCTACAGTGACAGCAATGGCGCCAGCACCATCGCAGGACCACCACCATGTCGCGACGACAGGGACAACCGTGGCACCATCCTCACCGTTGCGGCGACCACCACCAACCGTCGCGTCGCAGCGGAGCCAAATGGCTTGCTCGACGCACCCGCACGTGGACCTGTCCCAACGTGTGGACAAACCCAACGGTTCGTTTGACGGACCCAC
>JBBPLG010000359.1:0-24944 GCA_038089695.1 Xanthoconium separans | reverse complement strand
CAGTCCCAGTGGGGGTGGTCAACGTTGAACCATGACAGCGAGCTAAACAGTATACGCCAACATGGCAGATCGAAAGCATTGTCCGGGATCACAACATCTACCCGGTGCAGGGGGAAAGCCCTGTCAGAAGGATAATTCAACTCTACGAAGGGTTGACTTACGAACGTTCTAATTTTGTGAGCGTGTCTACATTACCACGCTCTGCACGCAGCTGACACTACTAGTCCACACCCGGGCCGGCCCGGGTGGTTAACATCTCCACAAGATGATGCTTTCCATATGGTCTAGTACACAACCGGGAATTGCAACGCAGACACCTACTACTACGTAGCCCGACACAGAGAACCCCTCAAGTCATATCTCCTTGTTTCATACATAAACAGGGCCTTTCGGACCCGAGCCCATCCGGAAATTTTTGTCGTATAACTTGAACAACGCCTCTGACAGATGATTCTTTGTCCGACAGTCGCATTGCACGACATCTAGGTATATACCGTTTGTGCCTGATTCATTTCCGCGGATGGATCATACCATTGGTTGCTTTATCACGCTGACATCCCCAGCGCTTTATCAACCAGTTTGTCAGGAATTCTCCTTTCCGTCTTTCTTCCGTATCTTTCCGACTCCGTTCGATCAGCCCCACTTCCCTTCTTAGATCCTCTCGTTCTATTGGCTCGCCCACACACCCTTTACATTCCTTTTTGGTCACGTTATCTCTACCTCTCGAGTATATAAAGATCTGGTCTAACTCATGTATCCCCCAATTTCGGAATAGTCATTTGTTTCACGGTTTTGTGATTCTCTTCGAGTCATCGCCGCGCGTTGCCTGATACAGTTGGCATGGTAGGTTCCGAGTTGCCTTTGAATAACAACCCATAACCCTGGAGACTAAGTCACACCGAGAGTTGCAAGTGGCAATCGCAAGATCTGACATCTCGCGCAAGAGTGTCAGATCCGTAATTATGATTATGTACATACTACCGAGACAGACCGAGTCATCCCGACACACCGCCTGAGCCGCGTTACTATACAACACGCAAACGATCACCATCCCTCATCTTCCTTGTCCAGTTCCAGCTTCCGCAAATCCAACTTGTGAACGTCCGCATAGTAATCCTTGACCGCCGAATCACCGCTCCGCTCAGGCTTGATCAGAGACTCGATCATCTCCAACGCGCCATCCCGTCCCACACGGTCCGACTCCCTGAAATCTTGAATGTCAGCGTGCGCTTGGTTCTTCACGCCCGAGTTGTAATATGTGGTGAAAGCGATCTTGACGGTGCGGCGGGTGAGCTTCTTGTGGTCGCGACCTGTAAGAATGAAGAGCGTCTCCATGATATGGGTCAAATCGACGATGAACGCCATGAAGATTTGTTGAACGTTTTTCCTGGTACACTCCAAAGTCATCGAGCACATTCGTGGGGTAATGGGTAAACTTACACGTTCTGGTAGACATCATAGACCCACATAGCAGCAGCAACACCCGCGACGATAGGGAGAACAATCGGTGCTGCAGGGTTCGATACGGCCGCCAGGAAGCCAGAAACTGCGGCTACTAGCGAGCCGCCACCTAAAGCACTGACACGGAATATCGATCAGTGTGACGGAGTTGCACGACAAAGAGACCCACAGGATTCTATTGGGGTCAGGGACGGAACGCATCTCCATTTCTTCCACCATTTTGATGACAAGCTCCTTGAATTTATTGTCATGCAGGTGCTGTGGACGTGTTATCAACGATGTATGTAGCGATCGCCGAGAGCATTGCATACACGGGCCGGATCATTGAAATTCCAGACAGCGATAATGTCGGCATGAATTACAGAGAGACAATCCCGGATGGTGTGTCCTTTAAAGTTGGGGCTTGTCCTCAAGGCTTTCCAGTATTCTGGAACCAAAGGTGAATGGTATGTGTCTGATCCAATGGAAAGACCGCACTTCGCCTTCCAATACTGCGTAAAAATGAGCCAGTGACAAGGAAAGCACTCGAAAAGTGGCCTTACTCGATGGACCCTTGGATTTTGAGATGCGGAGCGACCCTCTGCGCCATCAGCGTTACTACTGATGTAATCTGTGCCTCGCGCGTGTTAGGCATCCCAACTTGTTGGTAGGTTAATTCGACCAAGTTTTGGAGCGTGTAACTGTAATTATCTCTGGCTGTTGGGGTCCAGAGTAACATGAAAGACAAGCGCGAACCACCAACTTATGACGCACTTACTCGAAACAACCTCGTATGGAAGACTCTCTCCTGCGAGTTGAGTTATTTCTTCATGCCGTTTCTTGATGATGGAAACTGCTTCCAGGCAAGCTTTCTTGGTGAGGCTATCTTCGTCGAGTGCTCCGTGACAGGACACAGCAAATTGCATCGTCAACTGATCCACGAACGAGTCTAGCATCGTGTACACCACAATGAGGGGTACTGTAGCGAACTTGAACAAAAATATGGGAGCATTGAAATGAGATACAAACTGGTCCCCATGGTTCCCTTTTTCGATCGGAAAAAGTCCTCAGCAGCTACCTCGAGTAGCCGTCCGCCCGCCCGAGGAATTTGAACACAGAACCTTTGAAGGAATTCAATCACAAACACACGATCTGATCGCGAGCCAACTCACCAAACTGCATGCAATTGGTTTCCGAGGGCCCCAGTTTGCCTACGTCGGATAAAATCCTTCACGATGTTGTAGTTGTCTTTTTCTCCCGACTCGAAGCCTAAGGAATCATGAAGGATAAACCGTTGATTGACAGGCGACTCAAGTCCCTCCTCGATGTTTGCCCTTCCGCGCTGGAGAGAGGAGGAGCACTGATGAAAAGCTAGTGAGCGGCACCCTATTAAACAGGTCAAGGTCTTTACCGCTTTCTCGATCCCAAAGGCTTTATTAATTAGACTTGATTTTCCTACACCGCTCTAATGGGAGGTTAGATCGGGCACATGTTTGGACAAGCATGATGCACTCACCTTCCCTATAACCAAGATACGGAATCTTGAATGCAAGGGTCAGATCCAATGTGGAGAAATCGAGATATCGAACCTACTTGGGGCAATCTTCGAGAATGGACTGGGTTGTAGGGGATAAAATCCCAGAGGAATGGTCCGTAGAAGTCACGGTTTCTGTAGTCTGAAGTCCAGAGAGGGAGGTTTCGGTAGCCTGGCAACGAAACGAGACGCGAATGCCATCTTGGGTCACCGACAGATCTACTCAAAGTTCATACGGAGGGCATCGTTAGCGTTTGACAAAAAAAAATCACCTCGAGTTGGAGTCCCGACATATTGCGCAAAGAGCTGCTGGGTATCTAGCGTTCGAATTTGCATCCTTTTCAACAACCCTTGGCCCTTGTAGTGTAAAGTGATATGGGCATCGCGCAAAAGTTCGCTATATGAAGGGACTTAGAAACTGGAATGGTTCAGGCGATAAACATACATCTGGAGATCCTGGCGTAGTTTCCCATCCTGGTCACAAATCAATTCGTATTTGTGTGGCCCAATACGAAGTTCTCCCTCGGTTAGGCGTTTGGGTTTAGCTGAATCCCGAGAGACCGTGACGGCTAAGTAGATGGATTCACCATCTCAGACTCGCATCCGAGTAGCTGAACAGTGACTCGCCTGTAACGCGGATTGATGATGGCGGTGTGCTTGATGCGGACATGTCGTACTTGAGAGACCTGGGCTGCCAGTAAAAAGACGCTGAAAGGTGTGGGCTGGATTAGTCGCCCATGAACCCTGCACGCACGAAGCCATGCTGTAAATTGTATGTACAGAAAAGAAAAGAAGTCACACACTAGCTAGTAGCGCCCTCGGTATGTTCCGGTTCCCATTTCGCCTATCATCATTTCGGACGTGATCATCTTCCTGGCCATCTCTGCGATTCGGAAAGAACTGATTTCACTGAGACATTGATAAGTTCGCATTATCAATGTCTCAATGAAATCAACTGTAACTAACCTGATATTTCATACTCCTTGAACAACGCTCAGCGCTCAGGTATGCCTCGTTCTCTTTTATCCTCGACTCGGACGCCAGCTGGTACACCAGTGGAATGCTGATTGACTATTTATACTTTCACGACAGCAATAGGACATCATTGGCAGCTTGGCGAGAACAAAGGTGTTCGTGCAGTTTACTAGATGAGACGAGCATGCACTGCAATCTGCGCGGGGAACTGGAGGTTGCCTCGTCAGTTGGTGAACGGACTCCTTCCGCAATGTAACAGGTAGCGTATCTAAAGCTAGTCATGCCATCCGACATTCCCATCCCATATAATTGATACAATGATGCAGTATATCAAATAAATAAAATAAAGTAAAAAAAGCGCGAGGCTTGGGCACTAAAGCACAAAACCCATCCCATCCCGATCGTCTGCCCAAAGCCGTGCGTACTCCAAACAGAGTCGATACACGTACACTGTACAAGGTCAACCGTTCAACCCGCGTACAACGGCACACAATACGATGTACAGACCTTCCATGTCAACCACACGTCCTAGCGTGTGCTTCCATTGTTTTCCCGCCCTTGCTATGCGACGTAGTTGTGCGTCCCTCTCTTGCTTGATGGCGTCCCAGTCGACCATTCTTTCCACTGTCGTGTTGATGATGGCCATCGTCGACGCCGACGGCCCGGAGAAATACGCGTGGATGTTGTAAATCTCTGAATACGAGGCCGACAAAGGAATATAGTGCAACCTCGAGAGCAGTCACGCATTTATCAGCCCGCGCAACCCAGTGCGCGACTCGGAAATAGAAACACCTACCACGGCTGGATCCAATCCGAAAAGTACTCCTTGTACACTGTCGACTTGAGTACGGCGCTATCCGACGCCATAAACGCCATGAATCGCCCAGAATAGGACATGCCGTCGAGATCGATGAGATATTTGTATGACCAATGCTTGCCCAGCGGTACGGAGCCCGCAAAACGGTGTGCTTTGCGGAGTTCCTCTTCGCCACCGGGGTAGTCACCAAGGGCGGAGACGAATGCCACATCCATGATGTCATCGTTGAGATATTTCGCCGGAACCGTGGTCGAAATGAAGGTGTCAGGCCGCAAAGGCGAAGTATGTAGGATGGTCACATTGTTGGCGGCGCTCTCGTGTGCCATACGAAGGAATCTGAGTAGAGCTGGGTTGAGCAGGTTCAACGATAGTATAAAAATGACAAATACCTATGCCGCTGGAAAGTTGACGCAAACCCTGGCGGCGTGCTGCCTCCTCCGGTCGTCGAACCACGCCAAAAAATAACATCAGTCTTCGTATCCCAAGGCACTTCCATGTCGTCAATATCCTTGACTTGTCTGGTAGTAGAGTCGAATGCGTATGTATACCGAGAGCTCCCGCCCAAGTAGTAGTGGCTCGGTATCCTAATGTCTACAAACCCCTTGGCTTTCGAGGGGGAAAACACGGGAGAGAGGAACGGAATTGTCCGCCAATCGGAGAAAAAGTGTCCCTGTGTGTAGCGAGCCCATGGGTTTTCACAAAAGTCGTAATCAACCTCGACAGTCTTGACAAACAGAGATGAATCGCGTGCATTTTGAACGTTTGGATCACGATATGAACTATAGAGTCGTCGTGCCGGGCTGCCTGGAGGACATGTGCGTCGGTAGGCCTGCCATACGTTACCTTCATCTTCCCAGTCAGGCGTAAATTTATCTAACAAGCCTGTCAGACCACCGGATGGCCGGATCATGAGCGTATGAACAGGTGATTACGACAAGCGCATACCAGAGAGGTCCTGCGGCGTGTCGTTGTGGAATTGCAAGTATTCCCAAGGAACAAGCACTCGACCTTCTGCTTTCGAGTTGATCGCGAGATCCATGTTGGGCAACTACAAGGAGAGTTACGACTCTAGCCGCACCGCGGAGCTTGCACGTACCTTGTCTCCAAAGCGTTTGAGGAGTCTACGGAATCCAAGAGACCGGTCTCCACGGTCTTTATCGACAAATCCCTTTTCAAGTCGAACCTCGGAGACGTTTCCGTCTTGAATGCGCACGAGATTGATAGAAGGCAACTGGCCCAACTGGCTACGTCGTCAGCACCGTGTCGCCCTGAACAAAAACTGTGAGTCAAATCGTACCAGATGTGTTCTCCGACGCAGCTCTTCGCCGCTCAAATTCCAGAATGGGGCAAGGTCTTCGATGATGGCATCAAACTCGTCTACGAGTTTAAAATCGTGCTCCCTGGCGAACTCCCACCAATGGTCGAATCCCCGAGGTGGAGGTCGACCGTAGCGGCGCGTGTACTCTGCGACTGCTCCTGGGAGTGTCTTGCTCTGCCTCGCGAGACGGTTTGTAAACGCGACCTCGGCGTCGTTCATGAGCTGGATAATGGGGTGTTCGGTAATCGTGTCCGTGTCTCGCGTGAACGAAATCCATCTGGACAGGAACCAGCGCGTCTGTGGGGCTGCTCTGTCAACAGCTTTACGGCCGTGGCTAGCAGCAAAAAGACCCGCTAGCATGAAGACAAGGAATACGCCTGTAACAAACGTCCATCTGCGATACTGACCTCGAGACCGCATCGATCGAATGTGAGATGGCAGGTGGTCTTGTGAGAATACAAACATTAGTGCATTCCCATGATATTGAAAATGGTCATTGATCAAGTGATGTGAACTGGTTGACCGGCATCTGTAGAACAGGAGGCCCACGGCAATATCCGATGGTGTCAAGACGACCTACATTTTGCACTAATCCAGGCGGATATCCCGGAAGATTTTGCTGCGAACTCGACGGGTGGAATCTCGAAGTCCGAGAACTACTGCATGGCACTCGGGTGCAAGTTCAGCCAGCCAGCTTGCCAACTCCGATTTTATTTTGTTCTTTTAGTTCGGCCCCCTCGGACAGGCACGATTTGCTTTTTAACGCAGTGCCGATGACCGATGACAATGGCTGTCAGAAGTTGTCAGACTGGTCACTTCGCGAAGAGCCACTGGGCCATAAATCATGATTGATCGGTGTCGTTGAATCCGAGGCCATGGCGACTGAGTTGAAATGCTATTAACTGGTTAATATCGTGTTAATAATTTGCTAAAAAGCAGGGTGTTATTAACATTTGCATTTTCGCCCGTACCCTAGGACCCCACTAGTAGGCGAGAGCTTTTGTTTCAAAGGACGTTGTCCCCTTCACGACGGCCCGCACCCCGGCCGGTACACGGAAGCTAGCCAAGTACTCGTGTACCATCACAAAGTGATGGACCTTGGGCCCGCCAACAGCACTGCACGGCGGAAGTAGTACTCGGAGAATACTGATTTCTTACCTCTCTGACACAGCATAGCAATGTCGTCCACTGCTATGTGCATCAAAAGGCATCAATTGAACAGTCGATGTCTCGCATGTCTTGATGCTGACATGCCCACAGCATGCAGTGGGTTACTACTGCGGGAAGGAAGCCTTGCTGACACATCATGATGTCGTGTCGATGATAAATTCCCAGATGCTGGTTTGCCAGACCATGGGTCGCGCGGGTCGGCGAAAGATCAACAGATCGTGATCATGAAGGGCAAGAATGTTACGAGGGGGACTGACTCGGACAATCGACCCAGGTGGGTACTAGAAGTCCATGCTCAGCAGCGTGTCTCGATCGTTGACGCGCTCGTACAACCGTGACAATCAACACCATTTTGATGACAACGCAGAAGAGAAGAGAACAAAAACGAAAGAGCAATGAAAGTCCATCTATGTAACTGTCTCAAAGTATCAATACAACAATAGTGGTGCCGGACGGATATCGTAAAAACATTGACAATGCTTGCGTCCAAGAAATTCAATCTATCGAGATCACAGCACAAACTTCATCGCATCCCGATCATCTGCCCAGAGCCGAGCATACTCCAAGCAGAGGCGATAGACGTACACTATTCGGCAGTCAATCCATGTTAAAACGAGATGATCGCGTGCCGTGGTTCTCACCTTCCATGTCGGCGATACGCCCGAAAGATTGCTTCCACTGTTTCCCAGCCCTTGCAATTTGTCGGAGTTGTAGGTCCCTCTCTGTTTTGACTACCTCCCAATCGGCCGCACTTTCCACAGTCACGTTCGCGGTGGCCATTGTTGATGCCGAAGGCCCGGAGAAGTATGCGTGAATATTGTAAATCTCTGAATACGATGACGATAGGGGTATATAATGCAACCTTGACAACTCGCGTCAGTTCTCCAGGTCGACGCGGCAAAGCTGGTCCCTACCATGGCTGCAACCAATCAGAAAAGTATTCCTTGTACACCGTCGACTTGAGCGCAACGCTATCTGATGCCATGAATGCCATGAATCGGCCAGAATAGGACATGCCGTCGAGATCCACAAGGTATTTGTACCACCAATGTTTGCCCAGAGGCACAGGGCTTGCAAAACGGTGTGCTTTGCGTAACTCCTCTTCGCCACCTGGGTATTTACCGATGGTGGAGGTGAACCCAACGTCCATGATGTCCTTGTTAAGATCTCGAGCCGGAACAGTAGTCGAGATAAATGTGTTTGGTCGCAAAGGAGAGGCATGCACGATTGTCATGTTGTCGGATGTACTTTCGTGCGTCATACGGAGGAATCTAGACGAATCTTAGCTGAGTAAGTCTAGCAACCAGATAAAAAATGACAAATACCTATGCCGTTGGTAAGTCGGGGTAAACCCAGGCGGCATGTGACCTCCTCCAGTCGTAGCACCACGCCAAAAGATGATATCGCTCTTCGAATCCCAAGGTATTTCCAAGTCATCAATTTCCTTGACACCTTCGGTATCAGGATCATACGCATATGTGTACCGAGAAGTCGGCCAGAAATAGTAGTGACTGGGTATCCTAATGTCTGCAAACCCTTTGGCTTTCGATGGAGAAAACACGGGGCCGAGTACCGGAATTGTCCGCCAATCGGAGAAAAAGTGTCCCTGTGAGTAGTGAGCCCATGGGTTTTCGCAAAAGTCGTAATCATCGTCAACGGTCTTGGCAAACGAGAAGAGATTGTCGGAATTGGCTACGGGAGTGTCCAATTTTTGGATATTTGGGTCGCGATACGAGGTATATAGTTGACGCGCTGGGCTACGTGGGGGACAAGTGCGTCGGTAGGCCTCCCAAACGCCGCCGCCTAGACCTGGCCAGTCGGGGGAAAAGTCATCCAATACCTCTGTCAAGCCACCACGAGGCCAAATTATGAGCATATAAACGATCAATGCGACGAGTACATACCAGAAGGATCTTTTAGTGTGGTGTTGGGAAATTGCACATGCTCCCAAGGGACAAGTACTCGACTTTCTGCTTTTGCGTTGATCGTGAAATCCATGTCGGGCAACTAAAACAGAGTTAACACCGCTCAATTACACCACGCAGCTCGCATGCACCTTGTCTTGAAAGCTCATGAGGAGCTCACAGAACCCACGGGCCCGATAGCCAGACTCGGTGTCAACGTATGCTTTGCTGACCTCGACTTCAGAGGCATTACCATTCTGGACGCGCACCAGAGTGATAGAAGGCAACTTTCCCATCTATTGATACTGTCAAAGATGTGTCAACCTGAGCAGAAAAGCAGTCGGTCGTACGAGATGGGTTCTGTGGCGCAACTCCCGGCCGCTCAAAGTCCAGAATGGTGCGAGGTCATCCACGATGGCATCGAACTCGTCCACGAGTTTAAAGTCGCGCTCCTTGGCAAATTCCCACCATTGGTCGAATCCCCGAGGTGGATCGCGACCATAACGACGCTTATACTCGGCAACAGCCTGGGGGAGTGTCCTACTCTGTTTTGTGAGGAGTTTCTTGAACGTGACCTTGGCGTCATCCATGAGCGTGCTGATGGGGTGCTCAGTAATCGTGCTGGTGGCTGGCGTGAGCGAGAGCCAGTTGGAGGACAGCCAGCGTGCTCGGGCTGTTGTTCGGCTAGCGAGTTTGCGGTCACTGTTGGCAGAAAAAAGACCTGCCAGCATGAACAAGAGGAATACGCCTCCCACGAATGTCCATCCTCGACGCTGGTCTATGGACCGCATCTGTTTGAACCTGTGCTAATTGTGAGCTGAAACGTTGATGGACGTTGCGGGTCAAGTTGTGATTGCGACACCAGAAAAGGCAATCCAAGAATAGTCTCGTTCTTGTGTCAAGTTGGCGCTCTGCCCGCAAGTGCCATCATGACCTCCTCCTTCGCCCGCCCGTCCCCGCAGTCCTCCTCGTCCCCGCGCAGACCTTTTTGTATCGCTGAATTAGCGAATAGAGCTACACACAACTTGTGGGACCCCTCAAAGGGCTTGAAACAATGGCTCAAAACTGCCGATGGATTCCGCAAAGCGGGCAGAGCCTTCCATGAGACTGGTGACCTCGAGGCCGCCTTTGTCGAGTTCGCCAAAGCTGCCACCATCATTCTCGAGAAACTTCCTTCTCACAAGGAGTATTTCACGCTCTTGACCGCAACCCAACGCCATAACCTCGGTCTCGTGAGTCCGCAGTACATCCCCTTTTTTTGCTTCTCCATCCTTGTCTCGCGATCATGTGGATGGACTCAGCGATGCACGCATGGTCGTATCGTATGATTTGATGGCTGGATCATACCCTCACCCCTCGTGTGGACACCCGCTGATGTCTACGTCACAGAATGGTCAAGACATCCTTGTACAACTGGGTGATATAAAACCCATCCTCGTCGAACGCTATGAACGTTGGGCAGCGAAGCATCCTGAAGAAGCAGCCGCCGTGCGAGCCGCATTGGACGCTGGTGTGAGAATGCAAGTCGATTCCAGACCCGATCGATATCCCGACCATGACGAATCAGGTTGGCAGGCTCACGAGGCAGCGCGACGGGAGTCACAATTGAGACGGGAAGAAAACAGGAGAGAAGAAGCGAGACGCTCGAGCGACACACTCTTCAGAACGGTCGAACAAAAGACTGTCCCTCAACATCGTCGACCCCAAATCGACACCTCATCAAGCAGAAGGAGAGATGAAGCATTGTCAGTTGCAAGACGTGCAGCGAACGTCTCTCGCGAACCGTCCCTCATTAGACGAGAGAGGTCGGACAGATCCGGTTCAGAACCTGTCACTCCCGTCAGTGGCGAGGAACGGGAACGGCGACGAGAGCGTGACCGTGACGATACCCGCCATCTTCAAGAAGAAGCCAAGCGACATGAGGAAGAAGAGACCTTTCGAAGACGGAAAGAGCACGAAGGCATTCTGAGGCGTCAGCAAGAAGCGGACGCTGCGTCTCGCGCAGCTCGCCGCAGCGTTGTCCCTTCACCTACATATCCACCTGCGCCTTCGAACATTTACCAGTATGCTCAGCCTTCGCCAAGGAATCCAGAACCAGTCTATGAAGACGTGCTTCCATCTTCCATGCCATTAGAAAGTCCGACAAGGTTAGCCTCATCATACCTTCTCTTCATATCCGTCCTCACACCAACACCGCAACAGGAGCCAAATGTTATCTGTGAAAGGGTAAGTAGGCTGGCCCCGTTAGCGATTACACGTCACCCACTCTCTTCCATTCTAGTCCTTCATACCCGATACCCATTACGACCACATCACCCGCACCGCCGGACACGTACATTCAATACCCGCAGCTCATGTCCCAGCACCAACTTTCGCAAGGTTATACGCCTTCCTTGCAATCTATGTTCAATTACCCAGTCATAAAATCATCTGAAGTAGGGCCTTCTTCCCTCCTATTCATCCCAAACGCGTCCAAGACAGCGTCAAATCATCTGTACCCCTCCGACGCGCTTCCTCGTCCCTCTGCACCCGCTGCGGTTGTTCCCCGAACAGGACCACCTGCCAGTCAATACACAGCCACTTACTCAACCCTTTCTCGAACGCATGGCGCACCACCACCGCCACCAGCACCTGTTCAAGCCGACGGCGAACGGTTCCGCACTGCCTCTCAGGAGTCTGCCCGCATTATCCGAGAGCGCGGGAGCGAAGGACGTGTTCCAGAACTCAAGACCGTGTCCCTTCCACGTGACTGTCTCCCGCGTTTCCTCTCCATCGCCGCCCTCAATACCTCGCGAAACCGTGAAACTTGTGGGTTGTTGTTAGGAAAGGATCACAAAGGTAAATTTATCGTGACGACGTTGTTGATTCCCAAACAACATTCAACGAGTGATACTTGTACGATGGACGAGGAAGAACTGGTAATGCAATTTACGGAGGAACGGTCGTTGATCACACTTGGATGGGTGAGTTGGTATTTTGATAAGGAATAATCGTCCTTGTTGAGTATTTTGTTAGATCCACACGCACCCGTCACAATCATGTGAGTTGTTTGATGCAGTATCTCAGACACTTCTAACCATGCCTTTACCCTGTATCCATGTATCCATGCACAGGTTTTATGTCCTCGGTCGATTTGCATACCCACTCGGGTTTCCAATGTATGCTCCCTGAATCTTTTGCCGTTGTTTGTGCCCCGAAATCTAACCCCAAGTACGCGTTTTGTGCATATTGCGTGTTTCGCTTGAACACTCACGTATCCATGTATAGCTTTGGCATCTTCCGGCTAACGGACCCACCCGGCCTACAAACGATTCTTAGTTGTCATGCCAAGGAAGCATTCCATCCGCATCCTGACCTTCCTATTTATACCGTATGTTTCCCTCCTAATTTACCGTCCTGCTTTTCTTGGCACTCATGCGTGTTTATTTATATCTGGATTGCCATGGTGTCCTTTTGTTGAACTTTGAAACACAAAGGATGCCGACAAGGGACACGTACAGATGAAGGATATGCCACTCGAGATTGTAGATTTGCGGTGATCACCGCCACGTATATGCACGACGCTCGTCTCACTTTTTTTTCTGCCATCTTGCCTCATACCTCAATTCATACCGTACTCATACTGTCCTACCTACACATCTTGATAACATCTTGTCTCTCTATCCTGTCTCTCCTTCTCTTGTTTGCACTGCAGCACGGTTGTTTGTAGAACTTTTTTGTTCTCTACTTTTTTTTTTCCCGTGTGTACGGTATCTCTTCCAAGAAACGCACTTGAAGCAAGCGACTATTGGCATGGCACGACCAACTCCATCATCCCTGTATTCTCTCTCTTTTGCTTCCTTTCTTGATCTTTGATGCCGCTTGGGCGTGTATGTGAACGTGTTCTCCGTGAGACGTGCAAACGACGCGTCCAAGATCAGCGCGAGGTGACCGACGTCCACGTACATAACAAATATGATGACGGAGTACTGACACGACGCGGTCGGTCAAAACGACAAAACCCTCGCCTCAGAGAGGACGTCGTCTTGCAACAATGTTCGCGCTCACGGCCAACTCTTAAAGGGAACGAGGTACGTCGTATGCCGAGTATGGTTCGACGGTTCGATCCTAGACTGATCGACCCATCGAGAGCTCAAGATGCGCACCAAAAACGTGACGTACGAGTCTTGGTCCGTTACATCCCTAGTATCCGTGTACGAGACGCGTCCGCTTGACTCGTGATGATGAATGATGGGGGGGTACCATGTACACGTTCACGCACGACTCTCGCAAAAAAGGGTGCACAAACGATGATGGCCTCCTGTGAAATGATGAATCCTGCGGAGAAACGTCCTCGTCTACGCATGATCAAGCCATTCGTCAGATTGCATGCCCCCCTCATCTGATGACCAACAGCAGCCCAGTGAACGCACCGTCAACCGCAGCGAGTTGTCTTGCGACACAAAAGGAAAACTACTCACGCTTGCGGCTTCGTCGCATTGCTGTTCCATCCTGCCAGTGGTTGGCACTGCAAACCATCGCGAGGTCTGAGGAAGCGTCGTGATACCCTATCATATCGGTGGCAGAATGTGATCCAACGATGGAAGCGCAAGTCCACACACACCTTTTCTTGGTCTAGGATGGCGAGGGTCACTGGTATGGGCCCTCGCCACAGAAACGTGTTCTTGATCCCGAGTCGGCCACAACCAGCACCAGTACAACAGTCATCATGGTATTGGTGTTGGCTGTGGCGGACACTCGGGTGATGTGAACCCGACCCCCTCGTCCACCGTGATCAAACGGAAGAGGCAACGCATGTGAATCCTGGTTTCACTGCAAGTCTATATCCAGTTAAAGGTACCACGACGATTAGGGGGAAATGCTCGCCTCATTGTTACTGCATGTGTGCACACGATCAGAACCCCTGATGGCAGATGAACGAAATAGCACTTTCCACCATCACATCGCGTGTCGAAAGTACCAAGTTCTCGAAACCCCCTGATCAATCGAGTGCAAAAATCCCGACCCTTTCTGGAAGATCAAGCCATGAAAATAATCTTTTTCTTGCATTGAACCTAGCGTCAGTCATCACTGACGACACAACAGGTTGATGATGACGGTGATAACCTTTCCGTTGACGTTTAGCAGGCGGCACCGACTGCCTGTCAAACCTGGGGGCTCAAACATCAACAGTGGGGTCATTGAACGACGCACACCGATCTGGGCTCGCGAGGTAGGCAAAATGGGTATAACAGTATTCGGGTCACTGTGCGCTATCCTCCCTGCGGGACGCTGGATCGGGATCACCGATGGCGGGATTGGGAGTCGTAGTATCAGCAAAGCTCACTCCCGGATCCAACGGGCTCCCGACCCTTCTCCCGAATGCAGTCATCGAGAGCACTCGTCCACTGCAACGTAATGGCCATGCGGACAAGTAAAGCGGATGTGCGGGTCTGGAAATGGGCAAATACCATTAGGATTGAAACGACTCCACTACAGTTTCCGAAAGGAGCACGGCGCCGGCGTCCCGACGCAGACGATGAGAATCGGAAAGACACGCCCACCGCAACCTAGAATGAGCAACGCAATGCTTTCGTGCGCGCAGAATTGGTTATGGAGTATTGGATATCGGAAGAAAGATGGCGTGATGATCATGTCGGAGACAGTTTATGGCATGCAACCCTGAAACAAATGTGCCCTGGGCATGGGGTGAACTGGACCGTGCAAGGCACTGGATGGAGATAGATAACTCCTGCCTATCCAGTATGCTCAATTCAAAGAAACGGGATGGGTCAGAGCTCCACTCCAAGCTCCAAGGCTCCACCTAGAGAAGACGATCCCGGGCCAGACTTCATTGAAGGGGTCAAAGTGGCGTCGGGAGCCCGGGAGGCGGAAGCAAAATGTATTGCCACAAATAGTAATATTCACCCACGTGTATCCCATTATCGGATTAGACGACGGTTTGCCTTGTTTCCTCAGTACCACGATGGCGCGGAACATGTAGAGCGTAGGGCTTTCTGTTCCGTGCACGCCCGTGTTCACGGCGGAATAAAAATTATCTGCCATTTGTCTGATGACGACTGGAATTGGTATGAATCGATGATAAATCCCCTCGTAATCGGCGAGATCAGGTCAGCAGCTCACCCAACTGACAAGCCGTACGACCGGAGCCCGTGCACCACTGGCGCACAGCTCCCAGAAAGAGTCGGACGTTGGACATGGGGATACACGTGTTCGGTGCCACTGCGTACCGTGTTTCATATGACGCGTTAGAAAGCGGCGTTCCATATACGTATGATAGCTTACGCGCTCCAGCGGACCTGATCTCGTCCCGTTCCGCACGGCCCAAGTATGCGTTGGTATTGCAGAGGTAATTCGCTAGCCTGAGCACTGTCACACACAGGGTGAGAAAGGATACCACGAACCGTGCACACCGGTGATGTTACGAGGATGAATGAGCCTCTAATTGTGACACGACCGTGCCACATACTTTATGCTTCATTTCCCGTCCCCAGCTGTCTTCTCACCCTGTTCATTCCCCTTTCGCTGACCCTTCCTGATCAGTACGCAAAAAGGAAGAAACGTGCCGTTAGCGGAGAGACCGCGTACTATAGAACAATCTCCACACGAAACGCTGACGCCTACAAGTGGAAATGTGTCTCAAAAGTGGCCCACTCTGGAGAAAACCGAGATCTGAATCTGCGTTGATTGATGTACGACAGACACAGGCTGTCATTGTCATATGAGAGCCAATGGCGTCAGAGACGGATGCAAATGGAACGTAGGGTTGGCAATGGCATTATCACATGCGTGCGTTGATACGCCGCAGGTTCTCTGGCATGATTATACGTGTGTGTGGGTTAGGCTGCGCGCTGACGGAGGAAAAAAGCGCAGGTACCCTCTTTCCCGGGTCATTTTGGACAACACGTGTCGCAGCAGGGAATCCGAGAGAACACGAAAAAAGGGACGATCCCGTGCAGGGTATGACCAATTCTAAAATTTAAGGCTAGCGCTGAGGACGCGATAAGATTGGATCTGGCACAGTCAGGGGGTATTTTCAGTGGGATTCCAGGGATAATGATAATTTTAAAGTTAGCGGTAGGGCTATGGGCATCCGCGAACTGAGATTCCGTCCCACCTGCCAGGATAGAGCAAAGCGGAACATTCTGGTTCTCAGACAATTGGACTTGATGAACACGGGTGGTCCTGCCCACCCTTGTAAGTTTGTTTGTCGACCTCCCGAACCAAACAACGTTGATGTGGGTAAATAAAGGAGGACGATCGATTCAACGTTCCCGACCGACCAGTTTCGATTCTTGCGAAACCGCTTTCGATGAATGGAAGAACATCCATGTCATGTCGCTGCTTTCAAGTTATTTTCTCCCCTGAGCGTCGATCTCGGGACATTAACCCCAGACCACAGCCTCCCTTGCGCCACTCCAGTAATAGCTTGGGTGCTGCCCAGTGAATTAACGCATTCTTTGCCCCGCCGTCCCGGCTTCTGTGATGGAAGGTAATAATAACGGGACAAAATTAAAGCCGACCCAGTGCCTGCAAGGGCCGGGGAAGGAAAGAGTGGAAAGGGAAGGAAGGCCGTCTCCTAAGCAAGTACGTAACTGGGGAGATGTACGTGCGACACCTCTGCCCAATTCATGAGCTATCTTTGACGTCCTGGCCAATTTTACTTTACAGATGGATGGGCCAACGGTCCGCGATCGCCACCACCGGTGTGGGCAACGCGCCGTTCTTCCAGTGGACAAGATCCAACGCTGCCAACGCATCGCCGCATCGGCCATACAATCACTTCGCGAGAATAACAAGTGGTTCGATTCCTTGCAGACCACTGGTACCAACGATCGCGCGTGCGCGTGTTTCTGTGACGCAGGATCACCACCGCCTTTGGTCTTGATACGTTCCGAGCCATTCGGGCGTAACACTTGTCTGACCATTCATTTGCGTCCGGCTTGGTAAGGAATCGTTGGTTGATCCGACTCATCCCGTCCCTTCCGTGTGCGGCCTACCCTTGGTTTGCCAGTGCGGCACCGCCTTTGCTGCATCACTCCGAGTCGCCATGGTCGCGTTTTTTGTTCGAATACCTCATGTTCCCTGGTTGGGGTTATAATTCCACAGCCAAGGTCACGATTTGAAGATCGTTTCACTGGAAAGAGAGAAAAAAAAAGATAAATAGTTTTTTTTTTTTTTCTTTTTTTTTTTCGGGAAAAAGGAATTGACTCCGCTTCTGACTCGCATTGTTCCGCTAGCCGGGGCAACCTGGAGGCCCGTCATGATCCTACAGCTTGGAGCTCGCTACCCATGTTCATGAACTGACTTGCATTGTGTTGACCAAAAGACAATGCAATTGGAGCTTCCGAGCACGGCTTGCTCCATCCACGACAAGCGGACGCCCACAGAGTATCCAGGATGCTGGGTGTTTTATTGTCACCCCTTGGCTGTGACTACAGTTCTTGTTCGTATTATACGTAACTAGGCTACCACGTTGAATACGCGTTGTTGTCTGGGTTGCAGGCGAAATTATGACTGTCGTATTAACCCCAGGAGAGGCAGAGTAAGGAAGGTGTATAATATCCCGAGTCCGCGCACACCCAGGGCCTGAGCTATCTTTTCCCAACTTCCTCCCACAGCCTGGCTAATCTTGATCCACGCTATCTTCATTCCATATTCACGGCTTTCCAGAGAGGAAAGTAGAGGAATCCCATCAAACACGTTGCCTTGGCCGTGACAGGAAAGCCGCATCTTCCACCAGCCAAGTCGGGCAAGTGGTCTTATACAGCCACCGCGTCCGAGGTAAATACCACCTCTGTTGTCCAGCCTTTCCCTTCCCTCAGACTACTCCACCTCCCCATTCGCCATGTATCCCATGTCGGTACTCTCCTCACCCGCACTCTCCGCCGCGAGCCGTCTCTCAGACGGTAGCAGTCGGCACTCTGATCAGGGACACCGGACCAAAAGTCAACCCGATTTCGAGATTGAGCGTCCCCACAAGAGTTCACCACCGAACCCCTCCAAACGACCGTCAGGACGAAGACTCAAGTCAGATTATGCGGCCGAGCACGCACTGCGTGGGAGCGTCTCGCGCTTGCTCACCGCCAAAGCACGACCCTTTACCACATGCGGTCGTATCCCCCTCGACCCTTCCGCCCTTGTCCTCTTCTTCCGCTCAAAGGTGTGTCTCTTGCTTTGGCCTGTGTGACGATGCGTTAAACAGCAAATGCCACCATAGAGTGGCATCACCCACTCGCTCGATTTTCCGATAGATGTTGATTACGACACACCGCCTGCGCTGGACGTCTTGATCGCGGCATGTCGACCCCACCAGACTGCAGGGATCAACGTTTACCCTGATCGTGACTCTCTCTTCTACCCCCCTAACCTCCCTCTCACTGCCACGCTCGAGATCGCCAACCATCCCATCCTCGACGCCGCACGAAACGCTCTCTTCCCAAACCTGCCCGTTGGCCACTACCTCATCACGGTACGGGACCGCCTAGAGGTGTTGGCAAGCGGATGCCGGATGACCCCACAACCCCGGACGCTGCGGAATGATGGACGGGTGGCCACGATCGTGGTTACCCTCCCCGTGCAGTACCGCGGTGGCGCTCTGGTCGTTCGGGACTCCGAAGGATCGGAAGAAAAGTTCTTCGGGGGAGGACAACCCGGAGAGGTCGAATGGACCGCATTCCTCGCGGAGTGCGAGTACGAAGTCGAAACCGTCCAGCAGGGGTGCCGAATGAGCATCTCGTTTGCAGTACATCTCAAGACGTACGGGCCCTCGGTGGACCCGCTTATTATGCCGAGCGAACGCTTTCTGGACTTGCTGTCCCCTGTGTTGAGTCTATCGCGAGGGCGAAAGGTGGCGTTTTACCTCACGCAGAACTATGGGATAAATCCAGCCGAAGCAATAGCCGAGTCATTGGTGCCACATGTACGTCCATCTCGTCCGCGTTTCCTGCATCGCGCCTTGCCGCCTCGCCTTAGTTGAGGTGTGTGGCGCGGTGCGGGGTGATCGGTGAAAGAGCGTAAGCTGACAACATGGAATTATCAGTTAAAAGGGAGCGATTCGCTCTTGTACCATGCCCTCAAAGTTTTCAAGCTCGCGCCAGAGCTCCACTGGGCAGCAGGAGGTTACATCTGGCCCATCGACCGCACGGTGGAATGTGACAACGACGCTGGTCCCGACTCACCCAACATGATGGGCTTTGGTGCACCTTACACCTCGCCGACCAAGCGCAGCGTGACCATGCAGGTGCAGACCCGACCCATGAGCTACTACGGCGATCCTGCGGAAGACGAAGAACTCGACATGATGCGGACAGACTCTGATGTCATTCGATCACGGGTAGAAGACTCGGGTGCAATCCCAATAGCGGAAGCAGAAATCTGCGTCTTGTCGGATTGGGCAGCTGGCTCGGTGACCAAGGAGCGAGTGTTCTTTGCCTCGGGAGGGGACCTGGAGAAGTTGGTCGTGAACATTTTGATTGTCACCTATGTCCCATGAGAGCGCGGCGCCGTCGTTTTTTTTTCTCGTCTTCATCCTGCATTTTGACACGACCCAACGGTCCCGGGTGGACCTCATTGATATCCTCACTAGCACTGTCCCGCATTTGCTTTAGTCTCTCATCGTGCATGTTATTAGCGATACCTTACGACTGTAATGTTCCTGTACGAAAAATCCCAAAACAGATGGAAAATTCAGCACACAAAAAAAGATGTCGTTAGCGACGGCGGACTCGCATCAGAGGATGGGGATGATTTCAAACTCCGATTGAATTTGGATCTGCAACTCCATGGTTCTGAATCGGCTGGGAGCCAGAACTGAACGAGTAAACTTTGGGGCCATCCAGTACTCGTTCCTCTGTCGGTCTGGCAAGAGGCCCCTCGAATTGAAAATGCTGTATTGACATGTGTGAAATAACCAGATTGCTGAGCAGAAGACTCTGGGTGCGGTTCAGGACGTCATCATCATCGCAATGTACCCCCTCCAGGTCGCGCCACGTACATAATAAAATATAATTTATCTCGCTGGAGATGTAATGTAGGTCAACGTCATGGATACCTTTTTTTTTATTCCCTTGCCAGTGGTTTGTCGTGTCCTTGTTCATGAACGTCTGGACTCAGAACCCCAGGGGGATACGACCCAGGATGTGGTAGCGACAGGACCTGCGTATCTACGCGAGAACCGACTTTGGAACGCTGGGTCAGGGCCCGTAATACGTACAGCAGAGCACACGCCATCAAATCAGAGTGTAAAATTCAAAACCTTGTCCGGACGACTTTTGGCCATGAATGGCGTGGAGTGCTGTGCTGTGCTTGTCGATGCAGGGGTATTGCCCTACGACGCATGTTGCTTGGTGCGATCTCACCTGGCAGTTCGTTCTATTGTCTACAGATATACATATTTGAGTCGCCTAGATCAACACGTGCAGTCTGAACAATATGCGTGCAGGGACTGCACTGGGTTCAAACCTTTGAGCCGAGCAGGCACGCAGGGATGCTCGCTTCTCATAGTCGCAAGATCCGATCGAACCTGCTTCGTATATGTACAAAGAGCTGTTTTCTTCACGAGAGCGCCAGTCGCCGATCGCGAGATGGGTATCACTAATAGATACATAAATAACACAGCACGCATCCCCTCGACTATGATATCAAGGGACCAGATCTCTTTGGGTCATTCGTGCCGTCCACGTTTCGAGGTGTCACTCCCCATCGACTTGTTCCTGCGCAGCAAAAGAGTGTGTGAATTGGATCGAAGACGTGGTCGACGCTCGGCTGCTGGACAGACCAAACCCAGCATCGATCCCATCTATCCAGCCCGTGGCATGAACAAGGTCGTATGCGTGCAATGCACGCACGCTCATGACGAACCGAGGGGAGAGAACGAACATGACGGCGAAGATGAGCGCGCCAACGATCGTTCCAGGTGTGTTGTTGCCAAAGTTGATCGCGTTGAACACGTGCCTGTGTGCGTAGACGTGAACATATCAGCTTGCAATGGACGAGGGAGCGAGAGGGTGGGGCCACGTGTACAAAGGTGAGAGACGTACGCGAAAAAATAAAGGACGCCCTCTCGGAAGAGAAGGTTGATGTATCGATTGGTTTCCCATCGCCTTGTCTCCTTGTATGCCTGAAACGACTCCATACAAAACCGAGCCACGGCAAGGGCAAACATGAGTCCGGCGAGAGTGAAACGAGGAACAAGTTTATATTTGAGAAGCTGGAACGAGTCGCTGTATGTCACGTTGCAGAAAGACACGTCGAGCACCTGAACAGTAGTCACTGTGAAGAAGAGCCATGAAGAACTTTTTTACATCAAAGCAATCGATGCATACCTGAAAAGTTGTTCGAGATGCTGTCGAATATGACAGGGAAAACATAGAGGACGATCGTAACCACATAGAGCACAAGAAGCAAACCCAATACAATCTTGGATCGACCATACATTGCGTACACGCGTAGGATCATCACGACTGATTGAAACAGGAGTGATGCGTCATCAAAGGGCTACGCAGAGTACATCATCCCTTACCATCAGCGGCGGCAAGAAATACAACGAATGCGTAGTTGTTTGTCAGGAAGAGAATAGTACCTTCGGCTCTGTTAATGACTATGTTTCGGATGGTCCAGACGGCATTGCTTACACCTATCAAAGTGACGTCAACGATTAGACATGGGAGGGAGCAGAAAACCTACGCCTATTTGATAGGGTTTTTCATCAGATACAACTTTGATACAGCAGACAACTCACCAGGGTTGGCCCAGGTATGAAAGTACTTCCGTCTTTCAAATTATTAAAGGTGTGTTTATCCTGAAACGCAGAGTAATACCTACATAATCCTTCGATCCTGGTGAACCGTCACGTTGAGCCCTGTTATCCGTAGCACATTCAAATCGGGAGTAATTCCAAATGACTCACACGGCGTTCGCCAGCCCTACATAACGAACCTTTCAACGAGTCAGAGTCGGATTCTATTTGGAGCGCATCAACACGCACGAGAATGAACATAGTGGACACCCAGGACCACGGCCTATTCTGTAATCTTTTGATCAAGCTACGCATCACATGTATGTATGGAGGCTGGCCAACCCAAATATAATGTATCTGTAGAGTTCGTCAGACATGAGTTCCGGTAGGCAAGGGTAAAAATTGTAAGCACCTCTTCCGATAAGGTGATGACTGAGGCGGAATTGGTTCTTGAGTCGGAGAGTTGTGGGCATTAGGTGACTCACTATAATCATATACGACAACCGTAACGATCGCAACTGTAATGTCATTCAGATACTAGAATCTCTTTTGAAGGCAAAGAATTCTTACGGGATACATAATTATTGAGCTGTATGGCCACCACGACGGATGCTAAATCCGGGTCGGAAGACATAGTCAGACCGTGCGTTCGTCAAACGAGCACTTGAACGACGAAGGGTGCAAATTTGTTTTGCGTACCGTGCTAAATAACGCGATGCTCGCGTCCATTTCCGCGAAACAACAGAACAGTATCAGCCCGTTTCAAGGGTATCAAGTCGCCAATTAGGAGACGAAACGAACGGAAGGGATTCACTAGCCCACCTGACGTTTCAGAATGGCACGTGCCACACGGGTCCTGTGGTAAAAAGGTAAGCCACCATGCGGCTCTAGATCTCATGAAACGGACCCAATGTTCTTAGTCACCACACTTATTCACCTACCTGAGGAGTCACACCAGTCATGGACGCCCTGGACTCGGAAGGAATAACCTGTCAAGTTAGTCGCTTCCTGTTGCCATACTTGTATCTGCGGGACCTATGGTTCCGACGGGATGTGCTGATCCACCTGAGTTGCCCCAGCGATCGTGATGGAATCTGAGCTCCGCTGATTCGGAAACTTTTGAAAATATTGTTTCCGCATGATTTCAATCAACAAGAGTGATTGATTGGTCAAGCCGGGGCGCCGGACTGACATACAATTATCAGGCTATGATATATAGTTGGGCTTGTAATAATTGCCCACTTGGCTTATTCAATGATATCGTTAATCATCTTTGCGAGTTTTCGAATTCGCAGTGGGCCTTTTTTTTATTTGTCTTATTTTTTATGTAGTATCAAAAGCAACCCTTCCTGCTCCTGCATCTTGCTTTATTCATCCAAGCGCTATGATACCACCCTTTTGAGATCGCCACGCGATAGCTTCGTCAGCTGTGTGTAATGGCAGCGACATCCAGGATGCGAGTTCACCTCTGCCGGAACGCTAAGCATGGCCCTTGACATGAGTAATCCCCTCACCACTTCCTCAAGCACGGATAGACGCGAACCGACTCACTAGAGCACAGTCACACTCTTAAACTTCTCCGAGTCTGGGATATTATATACTCAAGCGCATGCCCCACCTGTCTTGTAGTCTCTGGCTGCCCTTGTGCCTCTGGATTGGACGGTTCGGCCCTGACCGCCTCGATCACACGAGTTTTTCAGCCCCCAAAAAGTGCGGAAAATCGCTGGGGGGGAAGGTTTCACCGCATCCGTCAGTTCGAATTTGGATCTGTTCAGCACGTCGACTTGAAGTCGAGGAAGAGACCTTGGCTCTCTCGTAAATTTTCCGAGTCGCGACAGACCCGTCTCACAGAGTCACACGTCGCGTGAAACCTCACCTCCATCAGAAAGCTGAGGAATACTTCAGGTTGAAGGAACTTATGCTCCAAGAGTGCATGGTGCGTTTATGGATGCCGGGGTCTCTTGTGTCGCCCACTCATCGTACACCAGCCTCGCAGTACACTACCCCCCATCAACTCAATTACTAGCATCAGGTTCATGCCCCTTCCATGCTTCCAAACCATATGCCTCGGCGGCGACCCGGACCCTTTTGTGAAGCGTGGCCAAGACGTTAGGTCACTTCTCAAGGAAAGGGAAGGTGGTCACATCGATGCCTGCAGCGGAAGTGCGCAAGCACCGATCGTCGACGTCGTTCTCGGGTCACCACCAACTCGGATGGCCGCGAAAGCACTGTGCTAATAAACAGCTATAAAAATGACAACATCCTTCTCGCCTTCCCCACTCACCCTACAAACGCACGTCCCGGTCCCCTCAGAAGCCGGGCACACCACGGCACACCACCGTCCTTCCTCAGCCGGGATGATTACCCGTTTACACGAGTCGAAGGCGTGAAAATGTTGAAGCCGAGGACTCGTTCGTCCTCGGGTGATTCTGGCCTGCGTACGAGCAAAGAGTGTCGAGGATGGTTACGTCAAGTCAAACCGCCTTAGGATTCAGCCCTAGGACCCCGTTGACACCTACTTCCAACACCAACATTCCTATTCCCGCCCTGTCCAACCCAGACAAGGCCAGCAACGTCTTGCCACAGCCCGGAGGCCACACTCAGCGTCGATCCCTGCCGCCTTGAACAACTCGGGTGGTCGTATTGGCTGGAGCTCTTCGCGTATGCCGTGGAGTGCACCCACCTCAGACCATGTGACATCTGGGATCCTTGCAAAGCCTTCTCGTTTCGAGGAAGGTTGGACTTGGGAAAGCGCGGCGCAGAAATGAGAGGACGTGACGCATAGGGGTGCAAGTTGTGATTCCGTCAACGGGGATGGATGAAGAAATGAGCGATGGAGCTCGACAAGAGTTGGTTGATGAGGGATGCAAACGGCCGGTTAGGGTATGAAAGTAGAGGTACCTTAGTCGTTGGAGTGTCAGGGTTCGAATCGACAATCATCGGGGTATCGGTATCGTCAGTTGTCTCTGGGACGTCGGGTGAAACGAGGGTCCCTTCAGAGAGCTCTTTAAACATTCGTTTTCGATGATGCTTGCTGTCCCTGGGGT
>JBBPLG010000358.1:0-25028 GCA_038089695.1 Xanthoconium separans | reverse complement strand
CAGCGGAGACGGGGACGGGGATGAGGACGGGTAACGACGGCGCGGATGAGTGCGAGCATTGGGCGTGATTATGTAATGAGCGGGGGTTGTTGCAATCGAGAACGAGACAGGACCCCCGGACAGTGTCGGCAATGACCGTGGCCAGGATTGAAAGTTGTGATGGCGTCGAGACTTTCTCTCCCTCTCTCTCTCTCTTTCTTTCTTCACCGCGTCGTCTCATGTCCTTTCTCGTTCTCCGCTGACATTCTCCTCCCTCCCTCTCCATGGCTGACCCTCCCCGTCGCCAGGCCCCGAGTCCCCTCGTTCTCACTCCCGATCCCAACCTACAGCTAACCACCTCCTCCGTTCCCCCCGCCGCCTCAAACACCGTATCCATGCCCTTTGTCCGCAGACATGTTACCCGTCGTCTCAGGACCGCAAAGTCCGACTGCGACAAGGAGCTCCGTAGAGTAATCAACAATATCTCCTCTTTCTTCGAGGAGAGGCTTCGCGACGCTGACCAGGACCGCGACGTCGATCGCGACTCCTATCGTGATCGTGACAACGACCGCGACTCCCAGTGCGGCGACAACGACTTTCTCCACGATCCTCTCCTCTACCAGCCCCGTCCCGCCTCACAGGCGGACGACTACTCTGACAGTGGCTACGAGGCAGAACCAGAGGGCCGTCACAGTCGTCAGCGTGCGTCTCCAGAGGATACCATTTGTTCCCTTCCCCCTCTGACTCACCGCACATCGTCCCCCGGTCTTCTTCCAGCCTCTACTTCCACCTCCTTCAGCCCTTCCTTGCGCAGACAAAACACCAATCCCTGGGAGAGGTCCGCTCCATCTAGCTCCGTCCCCAGCCCGGTCGTCCCTGCTACAACACTCTCCGATACAACCAGCCCCCGTAGGCAGTCAAATGCCGTCCCCCCAATGGCCTGGCCATCCCAAAGCCTCCCTTCTCGCAGACTCTCTCGCACTGTCCACGTTCCCATACGTCCTGTTAGATCCGGCCAGAGTTCACGTTCAACTTCCAGATCTAGATCCCCTCTCCCTCCCGCCACGACCCATGGCAGCTTCTCGGACGTTTTCCCAATATCCTCTGTCAATCGTCGCTCTTCCCGCATACTCGTCGATGACCCCATCGATCCTATCATGACTGCCCTGTACGACCTCATAGGCGTCGCGACCGACGTTACCGAAATGTCCACCGCTCAGCTCACCGCCCAGCCAAAAGTCTGCGAGTCCCTCGTCCAGCGTGTTCAGCGTATTGGAAGAGCTTGGGACGAACATCCAGATTGGCACGGCCGAAACTGGTACGTGCAAGTCCTACTCGCCGTCGCTAGTCTCAGTCGGGTCGTCGAATGGTGGGAGGCAGAGAAGCAGTTTTGGAATTTCGACGACAACAACGAGGACGAACAAGATGAGCCCCTCATGTTCGTCCTCAAGCCATCGGAAGAGCAGCCGCCCGCACCGACCCCCACCACTCGCGCACATAGGGAAGAAGGCTTACTGCGCATGTCTCTCGAGGATGAACATCGTCTACGAATGACCCGTGTGGTCAGTCAGGGTAGACGCTCAAGAGACGATCACCCCAAGGAAATCTTGCGGAAATCCACCTCTCCAGACCCCTCAGCTCGTTCGCCCAACAAACTACCAGAGCACAATGAATCTGCTCGCGTTCTTGCTACCGAGCGCCTACGTCTTCAAGCAGAAACTGCTCAGAATCAGAATATCATCATGGAGCTCAGCTTGGACGGTGATCACTTTATTTGGGTAAATCATGCTTGGAGAGTTGTTGTTGGGTAAGTTCTTTCGTCCCTGACCTGTTGGCGACCGTTTGATGCTCGACATTGTCAGCACTGAACCTTCAGAACTTTCTGGAACACGAATATCGCACCTGCTTGCACCATCCGATTGGACTGTTTTCAAGGAAGCGACCCAGCGTCTTCAGCAAGACGATGCTCATACTGTCGAAGTCAGGTTTCGGATGCAAGTTCAACCCGATGTCCCTCAGGAACCTCCCTCAAACGGTGTCCTTTATCAACAGATGGAGGGAAAAGGTATGCTTATGATTGACCGCGAGGACGCACAACCCTCTCACACGATGTGGGTTGTCAAACCCATCATTCCTCCCCGGTATGAGTATCCGTCTCCCCCTATTATCCTGGAATCCGGAGAAATTGGTCAAGACTCTCTGCTAGAGGAAGAGGAAGCCTCCACAGTGGATCGCATGGCTGATGAACCCGTTACACCCTTTCCGTTTACTCAACCCATATCCACCGAACCTATTCTTTGTCGCATCTGTGAGTGCCATATCCCCCAGTGGTACTTTGAAAAGCACAGCGAAACTTGTGCGGAGCTACACCACCTCGAGGCTGAAATCGGCGAATGCAACGAATCCGTTGGTGAGCTAAGAAACACTATTAAAGAACTCTTACTCGCATTGGAAACCTCTACGCCGGCGATGACTCCTGAATACCGCGGAGTACCCATCTTCACTCCATCCACATCTCCCAGTATGTCGAGCCCTCTTCAGCTCTTTCGGACAAACAAAATGCAACGTGTTAGCGTGAAGAAGATGCAGCGTCGGCTGTTGGAGCAGTTGGATGATATCTTGCAGGTTGCACTCGAAGTCACCCTTCCCTCGCTCAAGGAGGAGGAGTCGAAGGAGCCCATCGAGCGACAACGACTCCTCTCCCCCACTTCGGAGAGGAAGATATCTCAAGTACGAAATTGGTGTAAACCTACCATAGAGGACGCCGCGCTGACACAGCTAGTCGAGGATGCCGAGCGCGTCATGCGACAAAAGGTGGACAACGTTGTTCGCATGCAGAATACCATTCGATATTCAGAAAAGATATGGCACGAATGGGAAGAGAGAGTCAAGGAAAGCCTCGCCACCGTCGACTACGACGAGGACAGTGGCGACGAAAACGACTTTGAGCCGATTGACGATGCTATACCTGAAATAACAGAGGAAACCACGTTACCTCCAGCTACTTTGGAGAGCGGCTCTGTTGATGACGTGTCATCTGGTCCTACGCCTGTTGCACCTTCGTCTCCAGCTCCCACTGTACCAACTGAGAATCGGCAACAAGTTTCCATGCCTATTCCTACCTCCATTCCACCGACCTGGCAAATGATGAACAAGATGCCTACCAGATCCTCAACGCCATCATCCATATCGTCTCCTCTTGCTCTGGCAGCCCCGATCACTGCTTCCACGTGCCCAGATGACCACCCACCCCACATGGATCTAAACGACGTTACTGCCGAGCACGGCATTCTCAGGGCTCGTCGATCTGCCAACAACCTCCTGGAGCCTCGGCTTCTAGTCACGCCTCCCCTATCACCTAGTATTCTTCCTCGTGATGCCCCGATCACTACTCGCCGTGGACACCGGCGACATTCGACTGTCAATCCGATATTCAGTCCAACATCCTCCACCACCGCACCGCTCTCGCCGCGCCAGTCATCCACAGCGCCGTTGTCCCGTTCTACACCAACCTCCATCAAGGATTTTGACATCATCAAGCCGATAAGTAAAGGTGCCTTTGGTTCTGTATTCCTTGCCAAGAAGAAGGCTACAGGCGATTATTATGCGATCAAGGTTCTCAAGAAAGCTGACATGATCGCAAAGAACCAAATCACCAATGTCAAGGCAGAGCGGATGATCCTCATGAAGCAGGCAGAGTCGCCATTTGTAGCCAAGTTGTATTTCACTTTTCAAAGCAAAGAAAATCTCTACCTCGTTATGGAATACCTAAATGGCGGCGACTGTGCTGCTCTCATCAAGTCGCTGGGGTCATTACCGGAAGAATGGACGCGTCAGTACATTGCTGAAGTGGTGTTGGGTCTTGAGTACCTCCATGAGCGCGGCGTTGTTCATAGGTAAGTCCAAGCTTGTGGTGTTTTCAGTCGTTTGATGACATTGCCGAACAAGGGATCTGAAGCCGGACAACCTACTCATCGACCAGCACGGCCACCTGAAGCTCACCGATTTCGGACTGAGTAGGATCGGGCTCTTGGGCCGACAGACACGAGAAGGGCCCATGGGAATGGGACTTCGCCACCGCACTAGGTACGACTCTCGGTCTCGGCCCCCCTCCCTGGATTCTGGTTTCCTTGCTTCTCCGATGCTGCCGTCCGATGGAGGTTCGTATTTTGGGCAAGGGGCACATCCTGTGTCTCGCAACGGAACGACATCGCTTCATTTCCCCCCAGACGACATCAGCGAATCAGGCAGTGGTTCTGAGCTGACGTCAAACTTTTATGCGAGACGGAGCAGGGCTGCAGACAGTCCGTTACAATCGTTTGCCACGGAACTTACAACGGACTTGCGTTCGCATTCCGGCGGCAACACGCCTTCTGGGGAGCAAAAGTTTGTTGGCACACCGGACTATCTGGCGCCAGAGATAATACTGGGTCTTCGTGGTGACGATGCAGCGGTTGATTGGGTACGGATTTTTACGCTACTCGAGATGCACAACCACTCAACTACATTCAGTGGGCTCTCGGGGTCATCACATACGAATTTTTATACGGAATCCCACCATTCCACGCCGAGACTCCGGAAAAGGTATTCGAAAATATACTCTCAGGACAAATCGATTGGCATGAAGAATGGGTTGACTTTTCGGACGAGATCAAAGATTTCATGCGAAGACTCTTGGACACTAATCCTGCAACACGGTTGGGTGCCAATGGGGCCGACGAAGTTAAAAGCCACCCGCTTTTCGAAGGGATTGAGTGGGACAAAGTTACTTCAAAAGAAGCTGCTTTCATACCGCAGATATCAGACCCAGAGTCGACGGATTATTTTGACCCCCGAGGAGCGATACCGCAGTTGTTCCATGACGACGACATTGCTATCACGAACGCAGACAGTCCGTCCATGAACCCGGCTGCTGTCCCGTCAAACAGTATATCTTTGCCAAGCAACCGAGACTCGGCACCGTCTCCAGCCAGTGACGACTTTGGATCCTTCAGCTTCAAAAACTTGCCCGTCTTGAAACAGGCGAACGACGATGTAATTCGCAAGCTCAAGACGGATCAGCTGGCGCCCATCGCTCATACCTTGACCGACCCAGCGAGCATCACCCGAAAGCGCAGTCTATCGCAGCGACACAAAAAGCCACCAAGTGTTGTGACGACCATGGACCAAAAGGTCGTCTCTCAAGGCCCTCCTTCACCGTCGACCTCGACGTCGTCGATCGCCTCCTCGCCGTCAAGAGCAAGCATACCGCCGTCCACGCCAGGCAGCTCTTCTGGTAATCATACCCGCAAACCTTCAGAGTTTGGCGCTATCGATCGGTTCAAACTGAATCACCTTGATGGTGTCGAGCGCAGGAATACCATGCCGAGTCGGTTACGAACTGCATCTATTTCGAGCAGTGTGGGCGATGGGTCAGGCTCTGATAACTGGCCGTCCTCGGCAGGGCAAAGTCTCAGTCAGTTTGAGACGACACCACCTTCGTCGGTCCATTCTGTGGATTTGCGCAAGGGACCAGATCCCACGGATCGTGCGGTGACCTGCTTACTAGCTGAAGATAATCCCATCACAGCCAAGATAATAGAGACGCTGCTCATCCGCCTTGGCTGTCGTTGCGTTGTAGTTGCTGATGGCTCCGAAGCGATCGGTGTTGCGATGGGGGACATCAGTGAGTTGTTGCGAGTGCCTGGAAGCAATTTAACTGAAAATGCATATATAAATAGAATTCGACTGCATCCTGATGGACCTGCATATGCCGGTCGGTAAGTGCCTCTGTCCTTGTTGCGGTTGGATCTGCTAAGGCAGAGATGTGTTATTATAGTGGATGGTGAAAGTGCCGCTCGGTACATCAAGAGCACGAACAACAAGAACACCAACACACCGATTATTTCTGTGAGCGCTTACAGCACAGGGGACGAGCAGAATGGCCTGTTTGCGGCATCGCTTTCCAAGCCGCTGCAAAGAGCGGATCTGCTGGCGGTCATGCGGAAGTTGGGATTTAGGACATCCGCTGTCCAGGGTATTTCGCATCCTGGTGCTAAATTCATTCCTTCTCGTGTCTCATGACGTTTTCATGCATTTGTTTCGCATTCTTGGTTTTCATTTCGTTTTCTGCTTGCACGTTCAACACATATTCCATACGCCATGTCATTTGATCAACACTCGTCCCGACTCCAGGTCTTCCACAATCACACTTAACGGCATAACTTTTTTTTTTCGCAACGCTTTGCTCACTTTTGCATAGTATCTGTATGTAGGTTAGAGTATCGTTTTATGCCAACACTCGTGGTTGGGTTCATTGAAGCGCTGAGACAAATCAAGCGAAATGGGCGCTGTTGGGTTGCGCGCAAGGCAAGGCCATCACGCTGCAGCTCTCCCACCACAAGTAGTATACTTGATCGTCCACGGAGTCGACAGTGCTCCCTTGCCGCATTTCTCTGACATGCAATCCTACAACCATCCAGGTAATTCAACCATCTCCTCTGTTCTTCCTTTCACACCAGGTTTATACTTCTCCTTAGCGTGGCAGTATGTTCGTCCGCACCATCACACAGCCTCCCTCAACGTCCCTCCCCCACAGTTCACTTCCTCTTCCAGACCTCGCTACACAAGCATGTCGGGCCCGTCGTCCCCCACTATCCCGCCAGCGTCGATCAACTTGGCCCAAACGTTTATTCCTCCCAGTCTCGCACCGGGCCCCCAGCACCCAAGAATCTTGGACAACAGTCCTGCCCGACGACCGCGCACCAGCCATGGTCCCATGACTCCACCCTCTCTCGCACCCCGGCGCCCGTCGTTGTATGCCGATTATCTCTCATCCCAACCCCGAACTTCCCTTTCACCACCACCTCTCCCGCAGAAGCCACAAGCGCTGCTCAAACCCCAGACCAACTCGTCGCCCCCGATCCCGCCCAAGCCCCCAGCACTGGCCATCGCTCCTGCCTCGAGAATTCCACTCTATCCCGCATCAATACCATTGCCCGTCGTCGGTCCATGTCCACCGCCCCCCGAACCCCCCGCCCTTGGGACGATACCCATCCCTGATGAGAAGGACTTTGAATTAGCGCTCACACTTTCCGCGACGGAGGCCCGAAGACGAGAGCGAGATTTGATCGCACAGGAAGAAGAGGAACTTGCACGAGCCCTGGAAGAATCCCGATTGCTGTCCGACAGCATATATACTATTGATGGACAATTTTCACCTTCCCTTGAACCACCATCCATGGATCGGGCATCTATCTCAGCGATAAAAGCCCCTACCCATCCTCCAGAAGGCGAAAGTTGGCTACATTTGGTAACCCCGACCGCGTCGACTTCATCTTGCTTGAGCGAAGATCTTCCCTCTCCACATTCCGTCGTCAACCAAGATGCGTCCGATGCCGGTCCAAGCGAATCTGCCAATGATGTCCAAACTCTTCACACCGCACGGCATGTTTCTCAGACACCGCCCTTGTATACCAACGTCGTTTCTAACCTAGTCCGAAACTCCCCTCCTGCTCTTTCTCCGAACATTGCCCCCGCGTCCCCCTCGACTACTTCCTTTTCATGCCTGCAAAACGATCATACATCAGACCTCGTTCCCACTTCACCATCTTTATCGCTGACCCTGACGAGTAGTAGCGAACAATTACCGATCCCACCCTTTACGCCAAGGCCAAGTTGGTCCTCAGCGTCGTCGGAAAACAGCATGTCTGTGGGACATTCCTTGGGTGGCGACCTCGTTCCTATTTCTGGGTACAAATCACCTATGCACCTCCCTGCGAGTCCTGATCATTCCCCCGCGCCATTGGCTAACTTGGACCCGTTGGATGAAAGACTTGAAGAGGTAGATACAGAACAAGGACCATCCTCACGCCCGACCATCCCCCTGTCAGCAAACCAATATGTTGAACGAGAGATGCTCATTGGCGTTTGTGTGTCTCACTTGTAAAGCTCAACCCCACTTTTCTGACTCCGTCGTTTAGCACTGGGCTTCAATTTTCCCGTTATCTCGACCGAGATGCTGCCCATGCCTAGTGCGATGCCGAACGTGATTACTCTTCCTTACGGGAAAGCACCTGTTTTCCATTTCCAGGCTCCCAGTTGGCGAAAGTTGCTCAAATTGATGGCTCGACTGAGCGCCACACGAGTGGAACCAACTATTGATGCCATCAGCGTCGCCAGGCATGATCTTAAACTGCGAACGGTAATTCAGTTTGTCAAGGTGTGTCGAGACGTATAGAAAATTTGTCGTGCTCATCAATGGGGGTCCCCAGATCCATCACTCTGCGTCCGAATGGAGAACATTACTCTATTTGACAACAGACTATCCTACACCTTCGAATCTGCAAAACTCGCACAAATTTATTAACGGCGATGTCAGTGTCCTACCGTATTCCTATACGCTGTCGCCCCTTCCGACTCTTCTTCGCGATGGTCCGGAGTCGTCTATGGCCAAGTATTATGTTGTGCCATCGACATCGACAACTCCATATCCCAACCTCCCCATCAACTTCCCCAATCTTGCAATGTACCTGCAATCAGCTGTGCAAGACTCGCGTAGAGCTGCCAACGATAGCTCGAGCGGATTGCGAAAGTTGGCGCAATTCATTGACGGTTGCTATCAAATGGAATCGGAGGGTGTCGCGGCAATTGACCAGGAGGCGGTTTCAAAAAAGGGGGTTGGGCGTATGATAAAGCGTGTGATGGGGAGACACAAGGCAAGCAAGAACAGCAGGGGAAACGACGAAATCTATGAGCTTGTAACACCCTTTGTGTCGGACGAGTGGGGTTGAGTCGATAAGATGTACATACACATACTTCGATCGTTGGTCGTGTGTCGTGGGACACTGTTGTTTATTTATCGTACTTGCTAGTATGTCAACCGTGAGCAATCCGTCTCAGCTCGAGGCAACAACGACCATCCCGCCTCTGTCTGCCGAGGAAGAAGGCGCGCATCTCTTGACTCTTGACCTCGTTGTCTCCAATCAACCTTACCTGTAGATGCCATCATACACACAAGAATCACCAACGATGAACGGGCTCTCCGCCGCATCGTCAAAAAGTTCCACAGTTACGCCACTCTAGCACACACACCACTATTGCCTACTGCTCACGGCGGGAATGTCGACGACGCGCGGGAGGCTTTCCTGGTCGAACTGGCCTCCTTCGAGTTGGCACTCAAGAAGAGCCTGATGATTTGCGAGGCCGAGTCGAGGCAGGTGGAGGAGTACCAGCGCGAACGGCACAGAATCGGTAAGTGCTCTGTGGTTCGTTTGCATATCTTGGCACAATTACCACCTACCTCTCTCAGAGCAGGAACACGACCTTTTGCGCAGCCAAATAAGTGAGCTCAAGGTCGCGTTGGAACACGCCCAGATGGAGCGCAGGCGCAAAATGGAGTACGACTCGATCACAGAAAAGATAAACACGCTTTCTAGCCGTGATGAACTAGAGCGGTACGTGTTCTGTGACGTTTCTACAAGTATCCTAAGACGCGTCGCATCAAGGTCGATTCTGTCACTAGAGAACGACATGGCAGCAATCTTGTCAGAGCATGAAACGCAAGAACGCATCATCAGAGGGCAAAAGTCTGCTCTCGATAATATCGTATCGGACCTCAGTTCCCTCCGCCTACTCGGAAAGGACAAGGAGAGCACGGTGTCGCGTTTGGCCTCTCCAGTGCCCACACCTGCCGCCGAATCCATCGATCTTGACGAGGGCGTGCAAGGAACCCCACCCGTCGATGATGAGCGAGATGCGGAGGGTCATGAATCCGGCGAGGTCGCTGAGAAAGAAGATGGGGAAGATGTTGAATCGCTTGATGTTCCGCTGCTGAAACCCAATACTTCAATCAAGGATGCAATCTCACATTCGGGAACCCCACTGTCATCGCAAACCCATTCAAGAAAGAATCTCACACCGTTCAATCAAGCTGAAGATGATGACGATATCGAGATGGGGGAGGTAGCAGAGGACCCGAAGCAAATAAAAACGAAGAAAAAGCTCAGAGAAGAGTTGGAGGAAGGAGAAGCCAGTGATTCAAGTAGTGAATTGTCTGATCCTCCGGACGATTGATGATATTGTGTTTCCGTGCATTACGGGCTCTGTGGCAGGTTTACTTCTACAGTCATTAGATCCCTCGCACAAATAATTTCGCCCGTGAACTGTTCCTTCGCCAAACTTGCAATTGCCTCCATCATGCCTCTCGCCTCTGCGTTAGTGTCGTCGTTTCCGGGGTATCTAGGTGAGAAGTGGTTCAAGACTAGTCTTTTTGCCCCAATTCGTGTCGCAAAGGCAGCAGCCATCTGTGGCGTTGAATGACCTCTTGACTTTGCCCTTGCTTCAACACTGTCGAACGTGTCGGTGGGTTTGGTAGCTGGATCTATGCCCGGTAGATGAGCATTTGTCGCTTCATGCACGAGCAAATCAGGTGAACGAGCTATGTCCACAGTCGCAGATGGGTCGTATGTATCGCCCAGGATCACAATCTTCCGGCCTGGACGACGAGAAGGGCCATGCAGCACAGTCCCGTCGGAAAGCTGGACACTCTCGCCCTGTTGTAAGCGACTCATGACCGACATCGGGGTTTTTGTCCGTTTTATGCTTGGAATGTAGTTTTTGGGGTCGATTTTTCCTGGGACAAGGGCCTCCTGGACGACATACCCAACGCATGGCACGGAATGCAAAATGGGGGCTGCGGAAACGCTGACAAGGTCGTCCTTGAACACATCCTTCCAGACTCCGCCCACTTGAGGTATGTTACGGCCGCTTGGCAGTTCAGACGTGTGACGGGGCAGCTCGGTGTGATCATCGACTGGTGGATCAGTTGGAAGGCGAAGCTCGTGGACGACGTATGGCGATCCCAGGAGAGTGAACGTATAGGTGAGGCCAGCGCGGACGTATGCGCGCGTCCCGAGTGGTCCGTATATCTCCAGTGGCTAGCTATACTCTCAGCTTAGAGAGTAAACGGTATTTTGTCGGACGCACCTCGACGTCGGCATTGGCATGATGTTGTTCCCGAGGATCCTCGATGTCCTCAACCATACCCCCGGCGCCATTGGCGATAGATGCCATGAGTGGTAGTAGACCAAAGATATGATCTCCTGTGCATCTCCGACGTCAGTGTCAACAACCCAAGGCGGTGCACGCTCGAACCATGGGTATGGGTAATGAATATTTTCTTGATCCTCCCCATCTTCACTGTACTTTTCTGCAACCGATGTTGGGTCGCCTCACCACAGTCGAATAACCATACATCCCCACCCAAACGTAGTGCGATCGCAGAGTGATTTCTTGTGAAAGATGGTTGCGCAGAAGCAGTCCCTAAAAAGCAAAGTTCAATCGTCCCAAGGGTGCTTCGGACAACCATGTTTCCCAAGGTAGAAAAGACCTAGATCAAGGGAGTCGTCAAAAATATTGTCCCTGGCAGGAATTGAACCTGCGGCGCCACGGTACTGTGAGATCCACAACGTGGCGATTTAACCACTAATCGACAGGGACTTGTTTGTAATGGAATTTGTAGTGTATGTTCATGAATGAGCTCCTTTATCCCTAAGCATGGCGGACAAGACCCCGAAGGGACTGCAGCCGCCCAAGTCACAGTCATCATGCCAAATACGAGAGCCTCTACACGTAGGTCGAAGCAGAAGCTCAGTGGGAGAGAGCACACCGGTAGGTAGTTTAAAGTCCTTCAGACGATCGTGACCAGAACGGTCGACTCTTCAGCAATAAGTGAGGATGAATCGAATAATCCCGTTCCACGTGCTGGTCAAGACACTGACGCAGAAACTGGGTGCATCATGGTATGTACGTGTCTCTAGCTGGACGTCAGGAGACAGGTTTCAAGTCCCCATAGGACCACCTAAGAGGGGTGAAGTCAGGATTGAAAGAGCTCAACACCCGCATTCGGTTTCTCGAGCGAGAAAATGGAAACCTGAGATCCGAGGTACAGCAAGTTCAACAAAATGTGCACAATGCCGCGGGCAGCAGTCCTGGTTCGAAAGAGAAAGCTCTCCGACGTCAAATCCAGTTGCAGGAATGCACAATTGTCGATTTGAAGGCAGTAAGTTTATGCCATTTACTAGCAACCTGTGTAGGAAACAATCAATGACTATATTATCAGGCTCGAGAGAAAGACAAGCGAACCATCGAAAAGGTTTATTTTCTAGTGGTGATCTTACTCTATATTGACCATCACAGCTTCGGGAGACAGAAGTTCGGCGGGATGCGAAAGAGCTTGCAGCCGATCACGAAGGTGTCGCCCCAACCCAGCCAACAGATCTTGGCGAGAGTGCTATGAAGGTGCATATAGTCGACTCTTGACACTGTCGTGTCTTTCACATCCTTGTCCAGCTCTTGCGACGCATGTGTGATACCATCGACATGAATACGCTTGCGGAGGGAGAAGAATGTGCCGTCTGCATGGAAGAGATGACAGTGGAAAAATGTTATAGGTCAGATTCTAACTTGCCCACCCAAGATCGCTATCCGATTCTCAAGTCAGCCTCCTATGCCGGCATCCTGTCTGTGTCGGATGTTTCCAACGATTGGGCGATGGTTCCAACACAGTATCTGACCATCAGAAAGAGTCAATCCAATGTCCTCATTGCCGCGAAGTCTGTTCGCGCGAAGAGTGTGAAATAATTACCCATACTGCAGTTCAACAATGGGACCTGTTGTTAGATATCTCGCGGCAATGGGCAGCAATGGACGCCGGCGAGGTGGATATTGAAGAAGATGACGATAGTAGCTTTATAGATGATGGCTCTATTTCAGCCAGAGATAGGTCGGTGAAACCCTTGTAAGGGAACCTTGCTTCTGAACGGCCTTCAGTCCACTTTCACCAGAAAGCCTCGGAGAGGCAGCAGATCTTGATCCAGAGATCTCTGCTGCGTCCGCCCTACCTAATGAAACCGGGGCTATTGCTTACAAGAGCTTAACGTCCCCCTTAAAGCGTAAAAGACTGACAGAGTTAGTGGCACAACGATCGGCGAAACAGAGAGTATGATCTATGCATTGTTGGTGCAGTCCAGCTGCGGAGGTGGTGATGCGGAGTACGTACTAGACAAGAATGCAAAGCAAAAAAAAACAGAACAGCAAAAATGATGTGGAAATCACAAAACATTTCATGATATCAGTCCATGAGCACGCAGCAAAACAGCCCACCTAATGCACGGTCAGGCAAGAACCAGCAGAGGAAAACGGACTCACTCCTCTTTCTCTGATTCCAGTTCGGCAATTTTTCGTTTCAGCTCCCTGTTAAACGCGTGAAATACGCGAAAATGCCATGCAAAGAAGGAACGTACGAGTTCTCTTTGCTTAGAGTGTTCCGCGACTCTTTCGTTTGACACAAATCCTTTGTCATTGACACCCAAGCTTCGTCGTGGGGAAGGTTGGCGTCGTCATACATGGCGTCTAGTTCCTCGTTGAACGCCTAAGCGGTATAATGAACCTTTGCGTCTATTGTCATAATAATCGTGCACCGACCTCGTACATGATCTCCTTTTCGGCCGTTGCGTCTGCCAACAAGCTCTTAACAAGCTCACACTGGCGTTTCGTGTTCTGCAGTTCTACTCGCGTTCGATCAAGATCCACAACTTTCTAGAAGAAATTTTAGTTCAGGCATTCGGACAATCCGCTGAATTTCACCTCCTTGAGCTCCAGCACGAATTGTTCAAAGTCCCTCCGCAGGATCTCTTGGTGTGAAATTGCGCGAGCCATGCTCTGGTCTGCATCCGCTAGCGAATCCTCAAGGCGTGTTAGAACCGTCGAAGTCACCATCTCAGGTGCCTTGGGCGTGGTGCTATCTGCTAGGAAACTGCGCGGTCGATTCAATGGGGTAGTTGGACCTTCAACTTGTCGCCTGTTGATGAGTTGCCGCATCTCTTCCATCCGCTGTTGCGCTTCCTTGGTCTTTCACGGGAAATTGGTAAGCACTTGCTAAAAGGTCAAGTAGCCACAGTGAAACTTACAATCGGTGGGGCGTTAGTCCTTTGGGAACTGCGCACAAATGACTTGTCTGGAGACGAAGACATCCATGAATCAACCGGGCAACTGCTCGAACTCGAACGTAGTTCTGTGATGTCAGCCTTCATCCTTTTCACTGCACGGTGCGATGATTCAGCCTAGATGAGTGGTGAGCAAGCAAATAGTGATACATTTGAAAAGAACCGCTCAAACCTCGTCTCTAGCTGAAGCCATGATTTGTAACATATGTTCTGTGTGTTCTGATGTGGGATGCGAAACCGAGGATCGCGGTGTTTTGGCCGTCTGAGGTGACACTCTTCGCGGAGAGACAACTCTGCCAGTCAACTTTGACAGCGGTGATGTCCTGTGCTTTCTTGCCGGCGTGTGCGCAGAGCGAGTGGATGATTTCTTCTTGATCGAGAGGGGTTCAATATTGCTGAACGGCGTCGCAATGCCGTTGGTTGCTTTGGGGGTGCTGTCAAGTTGGTAGGGCCCAAATGCTTGCCGTTTGCTGCGAGGAATGGGTGATGGCGTGGCCTCGTCGAGCGTGGGTTGTTCGATGTCTTGAAAGGACAAAGACTCGTCTTCTAACCCTAGGTCCGCGGGCGGAAGCTCCTGTCGTGGTAAAATCATTGGACTAGAGGGAGGACGGGGGGAGGGGCTGCGCGGTCCAAACCGACGAGGTTCCACACATTGCGGTGCTTCGAGCTGGGAGGGCATCGGTAGACCCCTTGCAGGGGAACTCGAAGCCTGCCGAGAGCCCGACAATGAGTTTTCATTCGTCGCCGACGCGCGGGACATTGGGCGTAGTTGAGGCGGAGGTTCCTCTGTAGGTGCCATTATACTCGGCTGATGTCAAAAGGTAGTATTGAATTCGTACCTTCGTATATTGTGTCTTCGACAGTCTTCTCCATCAGGGGTGCGGGGAGATATTTACCATGTTGATTCTGGCTGTTTCGTCTCGCAAGTTCCAAGCGCATAGTCAAGTCAGGATCCGAACGATCCAGTACCATTTGTACATCATCTCTGTCCCCATCATCTCCATCGTCGCGCTGCTCACACGACGAAGACCAGGAGACCGACAAGCCTGGTTGAGGCGAGGAACGGCCACTTCCGGGGGACCGACCTCTTTTGACTAGTTTCCTGTGAGAAGTGGAAGATTTGTTTGCCGAAGAGTCTTCGTCCCCAGAAACTAAAGACGTGGCAGCAGTGTTGGTCGAGCCCGAGCGATACGAGAACTTTGCGAGGCTACCATCCGCCGTGGTGGTGGTTTGTGTATATGTTGATGAACGACTGACAGACGACTTTGTGCGGCGATGGCTACCAATGGTCGTCCCAAACAGCTCACCCCTTGACGATCCTGGACGAGCGTTGAAGAGATTCCTAGATATCGCATCCAAGCTAAAGATATGCGCTCGTGATTTTGCAGTTGCTGTTGGCGTTGCGGGTCGGGAATCATTCCCAGTGCGGAATTTGAAGAGGCCATATTGTTGGACTAGGATAACAAATGTCAGAAGCAACCAAGAAAAGCCAGATTTCGACTGACTCGTCTGCACAATACGTCCTGGTATTCTAGATGTTTGCACTATTTCTTCTTCAGGGTCGTCATTCGGGTCATTCGAGGAAACAGAATACCGGGATATCTCCCCAGCCATCGGGTGAACCCGAACAACCACATACGGGGGACCCCCCATACCAAAAGGCAACGGGTCAGCAGTACCCTGTGGATCAATGTGCATGACAATCTTTGTCTAAGGAATATCGTGAACATCGCCACGTGGACAGTGAAAGGCGACGGCTACCTTTTTACTTTCTTGTAAGAAAGCCGTCCGCTGGTAGACGTTAAAGTACGTGCGGGCAACGGTGGTCCGCCCACCTCTGACTTCAACTTCCTTTTCGTCCGCACACAGTACCACAGATTGACCTGCTTTGGTTCTATATTTTGCCTGAGCTGCCCAAAGGTTTTCCAGAAAGCGCTCTTTCTCAATCATCGTTCGGGGAGGTTCAAGGTTGATGGGAGCAGGCGGGAAAACCACCGATAACGAACGAAAAGGCCGACCTGACCACCTATCGCCTTGATCCTGTGGAGGGTTCTCGAGGTAGATGTGGAATTCTTATAGTAGAGGCTCAGCCAGATGCACAAGCAGTGAATCTTGAAGCATCTTACCGGCATCTCCAATATCAGCGACAACGATGTCACAAAGATCAAACACCCCCCTGCAACTCATCCCACTCTTCTTCATCCCCAGAGGCAGCCCACCAGTTTTAGCCAGCTTCTCTACCTCATCCAATCCAGACAGCAAACGCCCACTTCTCTCACCATTCCCTGGTCTTTTCACTATCATGAGTTTGTCGTCGAACAAGAACAGCGTGCAATGCAGCGAGGTGGCGGAGACACTCGAGGCGGACGAGGATGCACCTGGGGGACCATCCACGATGACGTCCTCTACGTCGACACAATCAATGAAGCGCCGCGAGTTTGATATTAACCCGGCAGGGAAGCCTTCGATGGTCGCGCTCAGGCAATACAAAACTGCTGCCCGTCTCGTGTGATCGTCCGTCTCAGCCAACGCAATTTTGCTAGCTATCTCATCCGCTTCGATCAACTTTCCGCGCTGCGCATCTTCTGGTCCCATGAGTTTGATCATCGTGCGAAAGAGCAACGTATATCGCGGCACCCGCTGTACCGGGTCCATGAGCAGTTCGCGCAGTCCAACTCGATTCCTTGTGTCCGCGCTCGAGTACTTGATTCTCTACAAAAGCGAAAGAGGGCACATCAGTCAAGGAGGAATCATGTATGGGGAATGTGATTCACGTCAATGTATGCTGCAAATCCAGAAGACTTTTTCATCATTTCACGCTCAAAAATCGATTGAGCTTCTTCGCGCTTGACATAGTATTGTTTATAGTGTTCGAAACCTCTGAGGTCTTTGAAATGTCGCAGAGCAACATCGCCTATATTACGAGATCCGTTCGGCGCCATCATCTTCTCTAGATCCGTCAAGAACGCCTCGTTTACTGGTAAGAGGTTGTCGATGTTGCCGAAAAGGGTCTTTGCTTCGTATGGTGGCAATATCGCGGTACTCTTGCTTCTCGAGAATTGACGCAACGGATCTGCATAGTCGTTTTTAAGGATTCGGAGACGTTTGACATAGGACCGTTCGGTATTCACAAGCTCATTGATGACCTCCGATAGCGCAGACAAGTCCGTGACCGATCGTTTTCGCTGAAGCTCGTCCTTGAACGTGGTGTATTAGGCTTGAGTGAGAAAGTCGAGGATGCCGCTCACTGTGTGGTGCGTGATAGTGGTCTCGGTGGCGGATGGCAAGATGTTATTGTCGTCTCGACCTAGCCATGGATCTCCGAGCGAGAGTACCAAATCCTGGACATCTGACGAAAGTTGTTGGGAATTTTGTCTTGTAACACGCTTGAACGCACCATCGGGAAGTCTCTTTCCCCCTTCACACCCCTCTACGACGACTCCGCAATAAAATACGCGTTTTGTGAGTGGGATATCTGCACGTTTTCTGGGGGTCGAGTCATCCCCAGTGGCAAGAGGCACTACTTTTCTGGGAGAATTGTTGAGTGCCATGAACGGTCATCAACGTTGGTGGCTCCAGGGTTGTCCGAGGCTGTCGGCTCCTTGACGGTTGATGGAACCAACTTGTCTTGGCACGTCGCGTCTGTCACGTGATCGAGATTCATGTTTACTAGTACTACACAAGGGAGAGAAAAAAACACTACAGCGAAAAATGCAATGTAACTCTGTGCCCGCGTGCTGCTAATGCTGTGTGATAAAAAATGGTTCTAATGGATGCGTTCCTAAGTATACTTGCATAAGTGATCATGAGGACATGGTATCATCAAAGTCCCGACTCGGAGTGCTCGTGAGTCTGTACAAAAACGAAAAATTCCGTCGAACCCTTGTGGGAACTGGTGCCAGCTCTTCTTCGCGCCTCTCCGACGACAGCGTAGAAGCCGCGCAACGGCGCCGAGTGAACATTCCCTTCTTTTGCGGGTAGGGATCGACTCCAAACTCTGTCGGAGACGGCCCGATAGTCTCCGAGTAGAGGAAGTGAAGATCTGGCTGAGAGTAGGGCCGGTCTGCGGTCGCGAATGGCGGCCGCATGGCAGCTTCCACATGTAGAGAGCTTGTTGTAAGCGCAGAGGGCAGTTCTTCGCCAGGAACATCTGGCGCACTCCGAACCCTCCGGCGGAGTGACTCCCTTGACCACCATTTCATCAAACTGGAATTGGACACCGAACTTCTCGTGGATGATTCCCGGGTCAAGGCAATAGTTGCACTGGTTGGTCGTGGAGCGAAAAGGCCACGAACGTTCTCGATCATCGACTTGCTCCGTTTTGGCACGTGATGGTTCTGGCGAACATTCAAAAATTCGGAGTGGGAGTGGACACCATCAACTTTGCCTGTAGGCGTCGGTAAAGGAGCGAGGGCAGTGAATGGCGTTATCGGCGGAGCAAAAGACACGGATGAGCAATGAGACATTGGGGAAGGTGACTCGAAGATGCGTTCGTTACTGCCTTCTTCCTCTTGAGATGTTACTTTGGTCGTCGCAACGATCTTGAGTTTGCTGGGATGATGCCGCCCATTCGCGAGTTTGTGGCCGACAGTCAAGGAAGGCGTCATGTAATTCTCCGTGTCACCAAGCATCCCGTTGCCGTCGAGGAAACCCCTCTTACGAGGGACAAGGACGCTCTCGCGCTTTGTCAGTCTATTCTTTGCGGCGACACTCATTGCGCTTGCCATGGTCAGTGCCGAGGTGGACCTGGAAAAGGAGAGAGTAACTCTCTGGGATCCAAAAAGTTCTTCTTCTCGCGTATGAGCGTGAAAACGGGCAGTCAGACACTTTTCCGAAAAGACGTCTAATAAACCACGGTCCACTTGTTCTCTCGCGGAAGCCGTCGATCGAACAAGATGAAATGTACTCGATTCTGGCATAGGAGCTGGCTGAGCGGCAATCGACGATCGACGACTTGGGCCCATCGCGGGCGGGGGTAAGATGTCATATTTTGTAGAATCTTCGATGCGCATCTGCGAAGCTCTTTGTGATACCGACGGAGCCACCCTGGGGTTTGGAACAATGGATTCTACGTCGTCCAATTCTGGGATAGACTGTATTGTTGGCAAGGGACTGATCGTCTCAAACTGTACGTTCTCCAACAGGGAAGCGGTAAAGTCGACTTGAAGACTGGACGGAGGGTCGTCACTCCACGGGGCTTGTTCGGCAATAGCATGTCGGATGGCATCCACCCATATTTCCTTTTCACGACGACACGACGCCGCAAATTCAAACATGTGTGCTTTGGATGACAAGCGGAACCAACTGGGCAACAAGACTACGTCAATGTCGTTAGCGAAATTCATAAAGGATGATACGATTACGTACCATCATCGAGATTCGAGTCAACAAGCTCGAATACACGTAGGTTGAACCAATGTTTTGGTTCATAGGCCTTGGACTTTGTGACCTTGACGAGGACAAGGAACCCGCCAGGAAAGAGGAACGCGCCAAGATACTTTGCTTTGATGATGCCGAGTCTGGCCATGTTTGTACCACGATAGTGGATGACGTCCAAGGAACCAGAAAGGTGACATGACGGTAGTGATGACAGAAAGGCAGACAAGGAAGCTGATTGCGAAGGTCTGTTTTGACTTGCAGCTGAGGTGAGGAGACCCTGGGTGATGCGGGACACGATTTGAACTGATTTAGCAAAGAGTTCTTGTTGTCTGCGGGCTTCGTCTACGAGACTGGCTACTGTTCGCATATTCCAAAGAGCGGTTTTGACGGCGTCCTGACCATCCTTGTCAAGTCTCTGCGTGCCAGTCCTCTCCTGGAGCTGATCGAAAAGAAGGGGATACTTGCAAACCCTTTGGACAGGTTTGATCATGTAATCCATGAACATGAGTCGGGGCCTTTTACTGGTTGTTTCCCTGTCGGTATGGCCATTCTCGGAGGCGCTGAGTGAGTGTGCCTTGAGGTTTTCGGTGGACGGCTGATCGAGAGACGAGAGGGAATGGCGCCTGTTGTAAAGCTCCTTTCTGGATTCTGAAGGAAGGACAAAGTGATCGGCGACGTCTTGGGACTGGATTTCTGCGGCAAGGGCGGCACAACGCAATTCAAAGGCATCCCACTCGGCGGGGTATCTGTGCTGAACCTTGCGCACTATGTCGAATGCTTCCGAGTGACCGGAACAGAAAGACTGGTAATGATCAAAGCTAGAAGCCTGTGTAACGTTTGAGCTGGGAAAGGGTGTGGGACAACAGAGGGCGTACGTGGTCGATGAAGACGGTCGAGACTGCGTTTATGGCACGATGAACATCGATGGGAGAATGGCGGTGTGAGTGACCGTTGTTTTCCGTGAAAACCTGCCTGGGAGTCATTGAGATGCCAAAGGGTGAGACGACTTGATGGAGCTGGTAAACGAGATTCTCATGAAAGTCGAGGATGTCCTCTGCATTTCTGGTGATGGCGTCGAGGTCTGATGCGGAGAAGAGGTGACGGGTGGTGCATTTGTCCACCCGAAAATGATTGGGAAGCGAGGAAGCGGGGCCAGAGGGGAGGGCGTCACCGGGGAGAATGGGGGTGGCAAGATAAGGGTGGGAGTGAGTGCGGAAGGAAGCGGAATGGGGGTGAAGCGAAGAGGGCGTGCGTGCGAGGTAGGCGATGGCGGGGTTTGAGGAGGAGGCGTGAGGGAGAGAGGAGCGGTTTTTCAAGACGGGGAGGAGACGGAGGTAGACCTGACGAGAGTGAGAAACTGAGCGCAAAGAGAGGGGGGAGAACGTACCGAAACGAGCGTGCGGAGGTCGAGGAGGTAGCTGAGCTCTGTTGTCAACAGTTCTGAGAGGGCATGAAATCGCCTGGAGGCGTCGCGTTCGGTGACAGGGTGGGGGAGGGGCATCGGGGGGAGTGAAGCGGAGCGCCTGGTTAAAAGCGAATTAGGAGGGTGCAAGAGGATGGACGTTGACCGGCGGGCGAGGCGGGGTACATTATGAGGAGGAGAAGCGGTGATGGGGATCATTGAAAGTTACTTGTCATTTCAACGAATCTAGATTCCCTTTATGTTTATGACGTCATCTCAATACAGATCCATCTTGTCATCCGATCGCGCGACAAACGGAATGTTTTGTGCCTCTGCCTTCTCTCGACGTTCTTGTTCCTTGTCCAGAAATTTCCTCAAATTTTTAATTCTCTCCCCGCTGAACACTCGAAAAGCTGTCTTTTGGTCTTCGTCCATACTCTTCACTCGTCCTCGTCAGAACACGTCACTGATCGGTCCATCCCGGCATTTCGCTCACCTCTGGCGCCCGGTCCGAGAACCGACTTAATCCCATCCGTCGTGCAGCTGGCACTCCCGTCGCAGTCAGGTGATTCAGTCTGGGCGCGTTCCGCAGCAAATGGTGTATCGCCTTGAGAGAGATTCGGTCGCAATAGGACAGGTGCAGTCGTTCCAGCGTCCGTGCGTGGTCCCCAAGATGGTAGACTGCGTTGTCCGTCAACTTTGGCACCCGCACCAGCACTAGCCGGTGCAGACTTCCCAGTTCTGCCAATTCAAACACGGACATATCTGTCAACAGCCGACAGACTGTCGCACGTCAGTACCCGACCAGCCCCACTGGTATGTAGAAACTCCCTACATGCAAGGTCCACAGACTTCAGCCCCAGGCATGCCCGCGCCATCTTCACAATCCCCGCATCCGTCACTCGCCACACATGTGCCAGCGTGACCGCTCCCAGTTGCACCCCAAGCTTGCAAATGCTATCCACACTCCGGTCCGTCAGGTTCGTGCACCCCGCAAGCGACAGCGTATGCAGCGACGGCGCATGCACCAGCATACCTTCAATCCCCTCGTCCGTCAGCTTCGTACAGTAACTGAGATCCAAAACACGCAAGTCCACTGCAGTGTGTCGTAATATCAGCGGCGGTAGTCCGTCTAGCCATGTCGACGGTCGGTGGGGCAATGGCTTGTCTGATCCTGTCGTCGGTTCCCCTCCCTTCTTGATCGGACTCGGTAGTGCCTTGTCCGTCAGCAGTGGGCACCGTGCCAGCCTCAACATCCGCAGCTTGCGAGAGTACGTCCAGACGTCCCGAACCGACACAGCCGACACGAGCGGCTCGTCACACAACTCCAGCTCAACCAGCCTCGAAAACGTCTTCGCTATTGCTGACACCGTAGCGTCCGTCAATACGACCCCGCTTAGTTGCAGCCATTGCAGCGGTGGAGCTTGCGATACCAACTCCACGATCGCTACCTCCGACACGTACTTGCACCCCGTCAAGTCCAGTCCCCGCAGGTTAGGGTTGTCTCTCGCTAACCGAACAATCGTCTTGTCCGAGGTGTCTGGCACTCCTGAGAGCACTACAGACTCGAGCCGTCGACAAAACGTCATCTCCGGCGTCACCCATTCATCCTTGACTCCGCAGTTTGGGTCGCGTATCACCAAGTGTTTGACCAGCCGTCTTTCTGTCTCCGTCTCCGGAAGGCGATCTATAAGTCGTTCCATGTCTTCGAAATCGGGTCGTTCTGAATCCATGGTGGGCGTGAGGTGGTCGTGGTCCGGGGGGCGTAGGGTAATGTACTGGATCGAATCCGTAGAATGTTGTTAAACGTGCTCGTTCGGCAGTTTGCGGTACCTTCTCTTGCAATGACATCGACTACCTCCAGTTCCTCGACTATAACTGCTTCAAAGCCCTCAAACTCTTCTTCCATTGAACCCCCATCGAGCCCTTCGCGACGCATCCCAGTCACTCCTGCCGTTCTGAGATCCATCTTTGCCTCTTCTCGCACACCTCACGAGGAAAGGTCCATTTCTCGGGTCGCTTTCTTCAGGTAGCTTCTTAGTCCTCGGTATTCACAATTCGAAGCTCTCATGATACCCGCTCTAGGTTTGCTGGGTTCCTGCTGAGTTGCGTCGGAATCAGTTTCGCTGCAGCAAAGGGCTGGGGAATTAAAAACGCCACCGGATTACTAGGTGTTGTCTGACGTTCCTTGTATGTCTTCCATGAGACATGTCTTATGCATTATTAAAACGTGAGACTAGGTTACTTTCAGTCACTCCTCGTCGTCAAGCGATACAACGATATCCCTGTCCTGCCCAGCCTCCATATCTTCAACTTCAGGAGCCGGCGCTTGAAATATATTGCTGGAACTAGGCCCCGGATCGAGAAGTCCATCTTGATCATCCACGCTCGCGGCACTGGTAACCTTGCGCCGTCGTGCCGATGGGGCGGGTGGTAAATGAGCCTTCTTGACGCGGAGAATGTCCATGATCTCTATAGAACCAGTAAATAATACGACAAACTCGTGATGCCACACCACAAACCCTGATGTGTCATTTCCTCGTATCCTTTGATGCTGCGTTTCATAGTCAACCATCTGCGTTGTAACGAATGCGCACTCCACAAGTTCCAGTCTGCATCAGGAAGCATCTTCCAGTCAACCTCCGTGTCGTCCCGGACTTTGAGCGAATCAACTCTACCGTTTCCAGCGGTCAACCAGTTGTTCTATATCATACTACCAAATACTTACTTATGAACCAGGATATAAGCATCCTGTGGACTCCACCGTGGTTTCTGCCCTTCATTTTTGACCGTCTTGCTCAGAGAATCTGTCCTATGGAGCCAGTTAGGTGTGGTCGCTAACCAGAGGGAGAAAACAGAACCATTTGATCCGACATTGCTGTCTCCCTCGCCGGTTGCCCATTTTTTCACTTACGATGCCCCAAAAGACATCGTTATCAAAGTCTTTACCTTGGTTGACAGTCATCTCCGTCACAATCTTTGTCAGTTCCTCCTCCTCCTCCTTGCTCCACGGACCGGTGACGCGGACTTCACGGTTTGCGATATGATTGCGATAACGATCTCGACAGTCTGATGACATCCGTCCTACAACCTCGCTGACCTTTTCCCATTGTTGACCAAGATCCGCGACGGCTCTGATGTGCTATGAACGATGGGCATTACATTGCGAAAAATAGTAACATACTGCCGCAGTAAATTGTCCTCTTCTGACATCCATTTGCCTTGCTGCTTCTTCGGGTGGAACGACCTCCGAACATGATGATAAACGGCAATGATCGGACGCTGCGGAATTGCGGCAGCTATGAAAGATATGAACAATGGGGGTGGTGACCGGATGCTAAACGACCGTACTTATTTCGGACCAAAAGGCATTTTCCTTGCCCTTTTCGTTCTTCTGAAAAATGATCTCCAGAATTTGCTCGTCCGTGAGTCCCCTGGACTGAAATTGGCAAGTTGATAGCTGTCCGTCCAGAAACTTGAAAGTTACGCACAGCTTTGAAAGTTTCTATCGCATTCTTTAATTGTTGTTCCTCTATCGCAGAGAATTTGCCTTTCTTGTATACAAGACCTGGTCAAAAGGCTCGGGAACACGGATCGTCGCTGGCAACAACTCGTTTACCTTGGGTCTTGACCAACTCGGCAAGTTTACTCGCGTTCATCCACTTGTTGGCAAGCATATGCGCATGTTCGGGGTTACTCTGTTCCGGTCCAGGTAAACTCATGTCCAGTACGCGCTTGTGTGATGATTTCGTCGACTTTGGCGCAGCGGAGAGAGCCGGACCCGTGGATGTGGACGGGAGATCCACTTGGGGTTGCGGGCGAGCCATTGCATTTACTGGAAGCGAAGGAAGTGGAGGAGGAACAAATGCAGGAGGATTGGTGACTGCCGCATTGGCAGCAGCAGCATCGCCGAGTGACTTGAGGACGCTCGCGATCTTGGACACATCCATGTCCTGAATGGCCCGAATGATATCGTCGTTGGATGCAAAGTTGAAATCAGGGAGTGGTGCACCTAGACCGGAGAAAATTGGATGACCTTGGGGAGGCGGGTGACCAAACTGGGAAGGATCGGAGAAGCCATAATGAAGAGGGGAATACTGTATGTAAGGGGAAGATTGGTCGGGAAGGATTGGTTGGTCCGGGTACGGAGGAGTGGGGTGGTATGGGGGAATTTCCATAGGCTGTACTTCGGAGGTGGCAGAGGCCGCAGCGACAACGGCGTTCAAAAAGGCGGCGGACGCGGCATGCTGACTGTCTCCCGAGATGCCCTGGTCCTCGATCTC
>JBBPLG010000357.1:6062-25103 GCA_038089695.1 Xanthoconium separans | reverse complement strand
ATGCCACCACTGGTCAATGTGTAGCAGGTCCATTTAAGGGCCATACACATTGGATCAGATCTGTTGGCTACTCACCTGATGGGAGCCACATTGTCTCTGGCTCTTCTGACAACACCATCAGAGTTTGGAATGCCACCACTGGTCATGTGGCAGACCCATTTGAGAGGAATACAAATTGGATCAGATCTGTTGCCTACTCACCTGATGGGAGGCACATTGTTTCTGGCTCTCATGACAAGACCATCAGAGTTTGGAATGCTATCACTGGTGAATGTGTGGCAGGTCCATTTCAGGGGCATACACATTGGATCACATCTGTTGCCTACTCATCTGATGGGAGTCACATTGTCTCTGGCTCTGAAGACAAGACCATCAGAGTTTGGAATGCCACCACTGGCCAATGTGTGGCAGGTCCATTTCAGGGGCATACACTTTATGTCAACTCTGTTGCCTACTCACCTGATGGGAGCCACATTGTCTCTGGCTCTGATGACAACACCATCAGAGTTTGGAATGCCACCACTGGTCAATGTGTGGTAGGTTCATTTGAAGGGCATAGACATTATATCACATCTGTTGCCTACTCACCTGATGGGAGCCACATTGTCTCTGCCTCTGCTGACAAGACCATAGAAGTGTGGAGGACACAAACACTATTCTCCCTTGGTACTCTTCATATTCAAGATGGTTGGATCCAATCTTCTGATGGTTTATACTTTGGTTGGCTTGCTCCTTGGTCTAGGTCTACCTACAATCCTACTCACAATTCTCTAGTTATTTCTCCTACCAATACTTATGTCCTTGATGTTGATCTTTCTTTGTTTGGAGAATCTTGGGTATCTTGTTGGAAGTGATTTTTCTTCATTCTTCTTTCTCTTTGCAGTCTCTCTTGGTACCTAGCTTTCTTGTCTTAGTAGCATATTTCATACCTCTGAAGAGTACCTTGTATGTTCTTGTGTAGCAGTTATATCTGATATCTTCATGCATTATTTCTTGCAGTGATCACCAGCTATGAAGGTATAGCAAGGGGGATTTGGGGATTTGGGTGAACAGGGTGTTGATAATTGATGGTGTTGAACAGAATGCAAATGGAGTTGCTGCCAATGAACTCAGCTTTACCATCAGTGTGGGAAATACAACATACAAATGTCTACCATGACACATGTTGCACAAACCATATATACATACATGCCTACATCAAGAACAAGATGTGCAGTTTAATCTTGATCTTGGACCTGTTTTTGTTCAAGAAAGAATGCATATCTGTCCTTCCCAGGACTCTCCCTGTTGAATCAATAGGTGTGAAACTCAAATAGGGGGATGGACAGCTTCACTGTCACAGAGATTGTAAATAGTACAGGACACATAGTATGGCTGGGTCATCTTGGGTGTGGGAATGCCACACCCACTGGCTGGTGATCCATGCCATGAGGCCAATTGCCGACACACAAAGTTGGACCTGGACTGAACACACCAATGTTTACACACTCTCAAACACCAACAGATTCCACAGGACTGTTATAAATTTTTATGGAGAGTGCCCACCATAAATGAGGTAGGCAAGTAATGACCCCAATGTGTACCACGTCATACCTAGTGCTGGTTTAGCGTAGTGATGCATTCACTGCAGTTCGAACATGCCTAATGACTGGATGGTCAAATTGATGAGTGAGTTGGAAAGTTCTGTACCTGTGAGTGACCCTCAGACTGGGCTGCTCAGTACGGCCATGAAAATTTCCCACCTCTGCCATGATGGAAGGAGCGTTCTTAAGTGTAGTAGTGTAGGCTGATTTCTGTATTTGGGATCAACGGTTGTGATGTTACACTGCCAGCCACCTCCTTGACGTAACGACAGCACCCCACAACGCTGTCCTTCCGAATGCGTTGAACACCCCAGGAATCGAAAAACTGAGGAACAGGCGCGTCGTCCTCGCATCTGCCAGCTCACGACGCAGCGACATTTTAAAACACTTGTGCGTTGTATCCCCGATCTTATCGCAAGTCGCTCTTATCACCTCACCAGGGTCTCGCACCCGAGATTGCACCCTCGACGTTTGCGGAAAACTTGCCCTTGTCTTCTTTTGAGCAGATCCATGAGTATCCGGTGGCGACGGCGATACACAAGGCGGTGGAAGTGTATGAGAGGCTCATGGTAAGTTTTTCTTATTGTTGGGATGGACCTGTGTCCGACGTACGTGTCGTCGTCGATAGATGGAGAAGCCAGACGACCCTCCTGATCTCGTCATTGATGGTACGTTGCCATCCATCTCTCCTTGCAACTTTAGGATCACGCACACCTCTGCGACGGACATGCAGCGGACACGGTGGTGTTGACGCGCACGCTTCCACCGACGTCACTCAAGATGGAATCTAGGACACGACAAGAACTGCTCGAGAAGCCGATCTCGAAGGCGGATCATCTACGTATGCTGCATGATTTGAATGAGAACGTGTGAGGTCGTGACTGGGGCCGATCTCGGGCGTAAGTCATCCTGTCGACTGACTGGTTTTGGTCTATACTTTTTTGCTTCTAGTTCACCCCGTGCTCACTGCGCCTGGGTATGCAACGAGGTGAGCGTACGTGTTAGCTGACAAGATTCAACGTCTCAGTGGATGGCGTAGGGAGATGGACGAGCGGACGCTGGTGTATTTCTCGGACAACCCTTTACACGTTCCGAAAGCGTATGTGGAGAACGGCGAAGGATACGATGGAGCCGGTGCATTTGCGGTACAGGTAACACCTCGATCGTTTCTATTCTACCAATCGATTGATCGATCCGCTTCCATCTTGCGCCACGCTCGGACCTGGATCACGAATCACGATAACTTAGGGTCTCGGCAGCATTTTGATTCACAAGATCAACGGGGGCATTCTCGCGCACACTCAGTGGCAAAGTTTGATGGTGGAGACACCCAAGAATTATTTCAAACTTCGACGGTCTAATCGCTGTTAGTCGTAGCGATGGACCTCGAGCGAGTCTTGCAAGGGGCTTGGTTGCACCCCATCCATGCCTCCTCTTCACTTCTCTGCCTTCATCACCCCGTTCGACTTACCACTTTGTTCGACATGCGCGGTTCTCGTCCTCCCGATGCGCATGGCCCGTCTGCCCATGCTCTCCCGACCCGCAGACATGCGATCGTGCATTGCCCGCCATCACCCTCTCGCCCACTTCCCACCATTCTGGCCTGATGCGCACGAGTCCCGTCCTCCCTCATCCTCCCCGCGGTCCCCCTGCACCAACGGCGACATGACCACTATCGTTACCGTGGGGATCATGACAGCGCAATCACCGCGACGTTGTCGTGACCGCTCGTCCACTTGACACCGCCCGATACGCATCTGTCCTGCCCACCCTTATCCTGCCCACAGTCACGCCCCTCACAGCAGCGACGACACGACCACAACATGGCTGCCGCTCACCCACCCGACATAGCATGATGCGCTCGTGTCCCTTCGGCTCTCCCCATGGTCCCCTTGCAGCAACGTCAATGCGACCACGGCGCTGTCGTCATTGCTCGCGCACCCAACATGCACGCCGAGGGCGTGCCACCACCACTACACCCGCCCAATGACGACGCCGGTACTCGATGCATTCCCAAAGATTCCCTCGACGTACAAAGCTTATTCCGAATCTCGTGGTTTCTTCATTCTTTTCTCGCTATTCTCCTCGTGTTGAATGATATCGCGGAATATGTTTGGGGATGACCCGATTACGAATTCAGCGTCGATACCCAACAAACCAACCATCTCAACGTCGCCAACATGTTCGTCAACACACCCTGTGCTTGTATGTACCCATAACAATACCTTTGGTTACCAATACTCATCTTTCATGATATAGCCCTCGCCGTGGACTTCGCGACGCGGTAGGCGATCGTCTTTTCCTCAGGAAAGGGTTCCGTCGCAAGAGTGTACGTATCTCGTCGTCATCTGTTTTGCCACGTCTCATCAGCCCCTGAAGACCGCGGGCAAGTTAATCTAAAGTACGTTCTAAACTTGTTGCACACTCATGCATCTCACCCAGGGTTATCGTTCATAGAGAAGATGCCAAGCGCTCTCCGCTCGTCAGCTGGTTCCCCAGTCCAAAAAGTCATGTGGATATTTTTCATAGTTCCGACGTGCGCAAGTTGACTACAGTCCGACGTATAATCATCAAGCCGATAGCCGAAGCAAGCCGGATCTATGGTTCCTTGGGTTTCAAGAAGGTTATTGGTCAGTATGCTTCATTCCGTTCAAACATCGTCCTCACTCGTCTGATCTTAGTCAAGTCATCTGTTGGTTGTAACCATGAGTTCTCCTTCGGACTATATTTACCTGTTATTATCCAGCCACTCGACTACTCATTCGAGCTTGCCAGAGAACGTACGCCTTTGATATTAACTCATTTTTGCGGCGATTCATTGGCCATCGACAGCGTTCGTGGCATACTAGTATTACCTACATTGCATCACACAGTACACCTCTCTACACAAACCAGTACAAAGTCACACATCACACCCGCAAGTTGGAACCTGACAAAGGTACTTCTGGCATTCCAAGTCCGAACTCAGTCCAACGATCCACCAACGTGCAGCCACTTTCATTCAGCTGTTTGTTAGGTACGTACAATCTAACCTATGCAACGATGAGACCTCAACGGTTTTATCAGGTGTGTTGACATCATCGGTGTTCACCTGTGCTTCATATTTCCTTCGTATCACGGTTCGCACCATCGAAGCGGTTTCTGGCGCAGACTTGACCACAGGAATTGTCGCCGCTGAGTCGACGGGCGTGAAACGTAAATGGGTGGGTGGTCAACTTCACCATCGTGGTCCCTCGAATACAGGACGGCTCGTGCGGCAAGGCAATGGTTGGGTGGTCGAGGGTCCGGGAACTCTGTACTTGGGAACTCCAGCCACGGGTAGGTCTGTCCCTACGAGTCCATATCAGTACACGCCCTTTGTGTCCACCACCCCCGATACCATTGCCACTCTCTGCATCTGCAGCCTCGACAACGTTTGGTCCTGGCACGGTCCCGACCATCCCTGGGGCCGGACTGCCAATTCTACTTATGGGTGAACATGAAGATAGTGGATGAATTGGATGATACTTGCGCTACCGAGTTGTCGTGTGTAAATTGCGCCTTCCCACGTGTATATGAGTTTGATCGTTTGTATTTGATTCTTCTAACTGAGCCTCGTCTCTCTTCGATGGACCGTATACAGTACCTTGTCAAGTTTGAAAACAACGAGATGGTTTGAAACGGAAACTCACACGTCTTCTATATCTTCTGCCTGACTCAAACAGACACTGGCCCCATGTGTCTGCGGTGTGAGTTGTCCTGTTGAGGAGTGTCCTATTGGAAAACCAGTCAGAGCCATGAACAATCCAATAAGAACAAGAACCGCACCGCAGGTAGAGGTTAGTTGTTTGGTCTCGATTTTTTTTACCCTGTGCTCACGCGTCTGGGTATGCGACATGAGCGTGCGTGTAGCCGACCATTCAACATCTCGATGGTGTAGGGAGATGGACAAGTGGAAGTTGGTGTCTTTCGCGGACAACCCTCTAGACGTTCTGAAAGCGTACGGCTGGTGGATTTGCAGTGCAGGTATGCCTCGATTGTTTCTATTGTGCCATTCGATTCATCAGCGTCCGTCATCTTGTCCACCGCCACGTCACTCGAACCTGGTCACCACTCATGATGATTTAGGGTCTCGGCAGCAGGACGGCGTTCATCCAATTTGAAGAGAACGGGCATTGTCACCCACCGAGTTTGATGGGTGGGCATTCGAGCGTGATGATGGGTAGGGACGCGCTGAAGGACGCCAAGTATAGATGGGTGGGCAGAGGTGCGTAAGCGATGACTCCCACTAAGTTCGCCATTAATGAGGCCTGGCTGCAGATTTTGCCTTGCAACTTGGAATTATCCCACTGTTCACACTGCCCATCTAAATCCGGCATCCAAAGAAACCTCCACCCAGCCGTACGCACGCTCCTTGCCACAAACCCCATCCAGTATTCTCTTCCCTCAGGTCCAAATATCATGAAATCACCTCAAAATATCATGTATGTACACAGAGAACTTGGTTGGAGAAGTGCTGACCGTTGCTCTAGGGACAAATCAATCACTATCAAAGGTAACTGCGATAGCGTCTCTTTTTTTGTATGAATTGTTGAACTATCCTTCTCTGGCAGATATCAGACTGCACACCAATAAACATCGCAGATTCCTTGCTGCAAGACAATTCTATGTCGAATTTTCTGTAGGCTACTATGCTCTGCAGTCGACGGATAGCGCCAAGGAAGCAAAGAACCATACCTCATGGCAGAACTCTTTGCATTTGTGAGTGAACGCATACAGCTTTTACATTTTTTTCCAGTGAACTAAATCACGTCAGTTACGGGAACGAAAAATCTCTTCTTCACTTACACGTTTACCAGAAACGCCGTTTAGGAAAATCTGAACTGGTTGGTAGCCACTCTGATACGATCGGTGGGGCATTGCAAAAGCTGAAAGACGGAGGTAAGGACCAGAGTTTTGTTCGACCACATTGTCTGCTGATGCAATTACCATTGTCGTAGTACTTGAAGCGACTCTCGCGAGCGATATCCCCAGAAGGTCCAATCTGTCGGGAACTGTCAAGTTTACGTTGATCACAGTTCGAGCCAGGGATGCCGTCGACATGGCGAACACAACGGTCAACGCCCGTGCCTCGCCCACCATCATAGACACTCTGGGTACAGCAGTCAATGTCCGTGCAGATATCATAGCCACGTTAAATGAGACTACAGTATATATGCACAGTAGTGTATCAAATTTACTATGTATCTGATGTGGGTCCACCCAGCGACTATGATAGCTCTAGACATGATCAAGGCTTGCCAACAAGCCACCAATGATCCCTTTACCTGGGTACAGCACTCGACACGCCCATGGCAGGCATGTACTGGCAAATCCACCATTTGGTATTAAAGTGATGATTGTTGGCGTTTTTCTGGCAGTGGAGACACCAGCAAGGCTTCAAACCCCTCTAGTAATTACCATTGACAGTATAGCATACAACCAACGGCAGTGGGTGTCCGCGATTGGGAGGCATCCGGATTGATCGGAAAGCGAAGCACGAATGGGAATGGACAGTGGGTGATGTTGACTGAGGTCGAGGTTGAGAATGTGTACCCTCCTTCGATGACGCTTTCAAGACGAGTGAGGAAGACAAGATTTCGGTAGAACTGGATACGGAGGTGAAACAGGTTCGGACTTCTGGAATGCGAGAGACCGCTTACTGTGGGGATTTTGTCCGTGTGCCGTGATGAGTGCGCAAGAACGCCGGTCGATAGTCGTTTTCATGGTTTTTCATAGCGTACTGTAGGGTTATGATTGCAAATTGAACGAACTGCTTATCTGAATATCTGACAAACAGGATGGCGTACGATGAATACAGGGCTTGCATTTTCAGTCTGGTTACGCCTCGTCCATGCCACCCTGGTACCTCTGCGCGACACACTGGACACCTTTATCAGTAAAATAAGCCATATGTTACCCTCGCAGGATGTGAAGAGGCACTGACCACAACATATATATGTCCACATGGTTGGTGGAGAGAAGCAGACAGGACATGTATATGTTGCGAGAGGCTCCGGATTTGGATTGGAGGAGGAGTCCATCAGCATAGAGCCCGAGGAGAAGTCGACTCGACGATGACGGGAGCATCGCGAAAAAACGATCTAATTGTAAAGATATAACGATTGGATTGTCATGGGGACGACAGGAACGGGAACAATGGTTCAATGTGGGTACCACTACGGATTGAAGTCGGGAATGCTCGTGGAGTTGGGTGAGGACCACGTCTTGAGGGGATGGAGTCCCATTGTCGATGGTGCGAATCTACTGTGGATGTGTCTGGCTGTCGTCGACGCTTGGATCTATGCACGTGCGCTTTTATTATGTAACCTTCCGGCCCGTCCACTCCCCGACGTTGTCGCGACCGCTCGTCCACTTGACACGGCCCATCAGATACCGTGATATGCACGTGTCCTGCTCGCCCTTATCCTCCCACAGTCGCACCAACGATAACGCGACCACAACATTCACCCGCCATGGCCTGATGCGCACGTCCCATGGTCGCCTCGCAGCAACAAAAATGCGACCACGAGGTTGTCATGATTCATACACCCGACATGTACAACGAGGACGTTCCACCATCACTACACCCCTGCCATTAACGAGTGCAGCGTGCACAATGTGACCGCAGCGCCACAACGACGACGCCAGCATTCGATACGTTCCCAAGGCTTCCCTTGACGTCCTCGACGTACAAAGCTCGTGCGGTTTTTCCTATCTTTCTCGCAATTCTCCTCGTGCTGAACGATATCGCAGAATATGTCTGTGGATGGCTCGATTACGACTTCAGCGTCGATACCCAACAAACCAGCCATTTCAACGTCAACGTGGGCATGGTCGTCAACACACCCTGTGCTTGTAAGTAGCCATAACGATCCCTTTAGTTACCAGTACTCACCTTTTATGATATAGTACTAGCGTGGACTTGCGCGACGGGTAGGCGACCGTCTTTTCCTCAGGAAAGGGTTCCGTCGTGAGCATGTACGTATCCGGCTGTCATCCGTTTTGCCACGTCTCATCAGCCCTTGAAGACATTATTTGACATCGGGCAAGCTACGAGTCTAAAGTACGTTCTAAATCTAAATTCACTGCACAAACGTTATCTCACCTGGCGTTTTCGTTCACAGAGAGCATGCCAAAGCCCTCTCCGTTCATCAGGCGGTTTTTCAGTCCAGAAAGTCATGCGGATTCTTTTCATGGTTCTGACGTGCCCAAGCCGACTACCGTACAATCACCAAGCCGATGGCCAAGCCTGCAGAATCTATGGTTCTTTGGGCGTCAAGTTACTGGTCAGTATGCTTCGTTCTGTTCAAAGATCGTTCTAAAACCTCTGATTTATCAGCCAACTTGCACTTTACCACACTCGGACATGGCTACGCGAATGCCGTTCATATATCTCACGAGGGTGTGTCTGATTTTGGTCATTCCATATGTTCGTTGTAACCATACCGTTCTAGAGATGAACCTGCCACGTCATTACTGGATTCTCTCCCTGACATTGTTCACTCGACTACTCGTTCGAGCTTGCCAGAGAATGTACGGCTTCAACATTAGCTCGTTCTTCCGGCGACTCATTGGCCATCGACAGCATTCATGGCATACCAGTATCATCTCCACGTTGTCCCTACTACCTACGTTGCGACACGCTCTTCACACGAACCAGTACAGCGTCACACTTTACGGTCGCAAATTGGAACCTGGCATTTTCTTCAAAGAACTCGATCCGATGGTTATCACGATCCACCAATGTACAACCAGCTTCATTCAGTTGTTTATCAGGTACGTATAATCACCCTATGCAACGACCAGCGCTCAGCGGTTATATCAAGTGTGTCACGTTCGCACTATCGAAGCGGTTTCTGGCACCCTCGCTGAGTCGACGAGCGTGAAACACAAATGGGCGGGTGGACAACGTTACCATCGTGGCCCTCGAATGCCGGACGGGTCGTGCGGCAAGGCAATGGTTGGGTCGTCGAAGGTCCGGGAACTCTGTACGGGAACCCCAGCTACTGGTGGGTTTGTCCCCAGTCCAAACCCGTACACGGCCTTTGTGTCCACCACCCCAGTGATGCCACCGCCCCCTGCCGCGTTTACAGCCTTGACGACACCTGGTCCTGCCACGGGGTTGGACTTGGACTGGGTGCGGGCCTGTTTATGCATTCTCGCACACCGAGTTTGATGGGCGGACATGCACGGACGCCGAGCGTGATGGGGGGACAATGATGGATGGGCACGCGAGGACATCTAGCATGATGGATGGACAGGGAAGCGTGAGCGGGGAGCGTCCTCGACCCGCAGAGGTGCCTGGTATGTACGCCGATGGTGCCTCCGCCGCATCCCAAGTCTGCCAGGAAGGATGATTGAGATCTGCACGTAGTACTTAGTGTAACGTTTGCGTGTCCATGTAAACTTGAAACTTTGAACGCTGGTTCCATTCACACCGGCCTCTAAAGAAGCCTCCGTTCAGGCCGCCACTGTCTGCCTCGTTGGGACCGCATGCACATTGTTCGGTTGCCCCAATTCCAGTTCATCCAATAGTTCTTTCCTCTCAGTCATCATACATTCAAGTGCCATGGATTTACCTCAAAATACCGCGTACGTTCAAAGAAGATGTCGTTAGAAAGGTGCTGACCATCCCCCAGGGCGAAATCAATCACCATCAAAGGTAAATGCTGTATCATAATATGCGCTACATTGCTTCTTGTTGTACACAGAGCGTTGACATGATCCTTCAGATATCGAACTACAAACACAAAAGCGTCGCAGATTCCAGGCGGCGAGACAATTCTATGTTGAATTTTCTGTTGGCGACACTATGCGGCCCACGGATGGCGCCGAGGAAAAAAAGACACGTACCTCATGGCAGAAACCGTTGTCTTTGTAAGTACCTCATCTCTGCATTGTGCCAGAGGGCTAAATCATGTCAGTTACGAGAACGACGAATCTGTTCTTCGCATACAGGTTTACCAGAAACACCGTATGGGAGGATCCGAATTAGTCGGTAGCCACTCTGATACCATCGGCGGGGTAGTGGGAAGGTTGAAAGATGGAAGTAAGGACGAAAGTTTTGTTCGGCGACATTTTCTGCTGACGCGATGATCATCGTCGTAGTATTTGAAGCGACTCTCGCAAAGGATACCCCCGGAGGGTCCGAGCTGTCGGGAACTGTCATCAAGTTTACCTTAACCACTGAGCTTGCTGGAAAAGCCGATGCCGACACAAGTCAAGCCAGGGATGCCGTCGATATGGCAAACGCAGCGGTCGACGCCCACGCCTCGCCCGACATTGTAGACACTCTGGGGACCGCAGTCAATGTCGGTGCAGATGTCATCGCCCAGTTAAAACCGCATGAGACTACCCTAGAGACTTTATTGGGGAGATTGGATAAGTTCAACACCATTGTGGATGGTATCGCAGAGGTATTCGACATCTGTTTCCTTGATCTTCATGATTTGACTGCCCGATAGATTCACCCGTACGTGAGGGTGGCTTGGTCTGTTATATCCTTTGCGAGCAAGGTCTGTGTCTTGTTCGGTGTGCAGACATTATTGATCGTCACCGACATCTTGTTTAGGCGCTCGTAGCGCAGAAGCAACGTGACGAGCGGATCATCCATCTAGCAAGCACGATGAGCGACGTCTTTGATTTCGTTGACGAAGCAGCACCATTGAAGAGGATTGAGGTTCGCATCAAGACCATCACACTTCTTCTCCAGCAAGTGACGGAGTGTGGCTATTTCATCACCGAGTACTTCAAGCCAAGCTTTTGTCAGTCGTCACCGACCCCTACTCATATCGCACACTGATTTCTGCATGCCAGTGACGAGGACGGTGAAATACAAGATCTCAGATGTCGACAAAACGATCTCGGATTACGAGACCAAGTTGCAAGACCTCAGGACTGCGTTCTTGGAAGGCGTGACAGTGCACACAGGAATCACTGTCGTTCGGATCATGAACACGGTAAACCACGTTGGTACGTCGCCAATGCTCGAGGTCGCAGGCAGGGATTCACAGATATGGACACAGCGGAAACCATTGACCTGAACGATATGCCGTATGCGTTTGGGGCTAGGTACGCTCCGGAGAAGGAATGCCTTCCGGGGACGCGCGAGTCGCTCCTCGCCGGGATTTGTGAGGTACTCAACAATGCTGACGAAGATGCCCCGCGTGTGTGCCTTCTCACTGGGGTCGCTGGATCTGGCAAGTCTGCCGTGGCTCACTCGATCGCCCGACTATATGATGGTCTAGAGCGGTTAGGGTCTTCGTATTGTTTCGCGAGGAGTAGCATCGCAGGGCGGAACCCGCAAAACCTTTTTAGCACGATTGCACGTGACCTTGCTGACCACGATCCACAGTACAAGTGCGCGCTCTGGGATGTTGTGAAGCAGAATCGAGCACTTCGCGCGTCGACATCGCCGTCGGAGCAACTACAGAAGCTTATCATGAAGCCTAGCGAGCAACTCCACACCATAGGTCCACTCGTCGTCGTCATCGATGCCCTTGATGAAAGCGCTGATCAAGCTGGTCGCGAACAACTCTTGAATGCCATCTCGCAGCACATCACTACCAATGATTTCCCCTCCAATCTCCGTTTCCTTGTTACCTCTCGCCCGGAAGCCGACATCCTTGCCATATTCCCCTCTTGCCCACAGATCGTCCATAAGCAAATGGGTGACGTTTCCGAGAACATCGTTGACGGTGATATCCGTAGATTTGTCATCCATTCCCTTCATCGATATACACCCGAACTCGAATCTTCTTGGCCTAATGAGGAGTGGTGTCGACTTCTCGTCCGTGACTCGCAACATCTTTTCCAGTGGGCATCCACAGCATGCCGGGTCATTCGAGGCATTGGTTTCGTGGGACTGAACCCTTGCACGCGACTCAAGATACTCCTGCGGGCTGATAACAGTGACGGTGTTCATCCACTGGATGAGCTATATCAGACCATACTTGGACAACTATTTACTGTGAAATCTGCGCAACGGCAGTTTCGAGACGTCATGGCGGTCGTGCTTGCATTGAAAGAACCACTACCTCTCTCTTCACTTTCAGCTCTCTTTGACGGATACCTGGGAATCCGAGATATCATCCCATTCCTAGGGTCATTACTAGATGGAGTTCTTGATGAAGAGAAGCCCATCCGACCACTTCACACTTCATTTCGAGACTTTTTGCTTGATGATGCCCGCAGCAAGGCCTTCCATGTTAAGACCCTACCTGAAGATTCCCTTTCCCTTGGCTGTGCATTGCTGGCTTGCATGCAAAAAATGCTCCATTTCAACATCTGTGGCCTGAAAGACTCCCGACAACCCAATGCCAAGATCCTTGACCTGCCCAGTCAGGTGAACAAGGCCATCCCCCCTCACCTGTCCTATTCATGCCAGTCCTGGATGTACCACTTCCAAGGTTTAGAGTGTAATCCAACCTTGCTGGATGAGATTACTGCCTTTTTCAAGGACTTCTTTCCCTACTGGCTTGAAGCCATCAGCCTTCTTTCCCTTTCCTCCCCATTGTCATCCATCCTGTCTGCCCAAGAGACCTGCACCATCTTGAAAGATTGGGCCAAGGTAAGAGTAAGGATGGTGAGTAGGAGTCAATACTAAAGAAATGACTACTAGGGCCATGAGATTGCCAATCTAGCATCAGAGGCATACCAATTCATCCAGGTGTTTGCTCCTATCCTCAGACAGTCCACTCCCCACCTCTACCTATCAGCCATGCCCCAGACCCCTACCAACTCTCCACTTTGCAAGCTATGGGGTGAACACCTTGTAAAGCATATGTCAGCCACATCAGGACATCCAACTACTTGGCCAGCTGAAGTGCACACTTTACATGGACACACAAGAGCTGTTAAATCTGTGGCCTACTCACCTGATGGAAGGCACATTGTCTCTGGCTCTTCTGACAAGACCATCAGAGTTTGGAATACTGCCACTGGTCAATGTGTGGCAGGTCCATTTCAGGGGCATACAGCTGGGATCAGATCTGTTGCCTACTCACCTGATGATGGGAGGCACATTGTCTCTGGCTCTATTGACAAGACCATTAGAGTTTGGAATGCCACCACTGGTCAATGTGTGGCAGGTCCATTTCAGGGGCATACACATTCCATCACATCTGTTGCCTACTCACCTGATTGGCACATTGTCTCTGGCTCTTCTGACAAGACCATCAGAGTTTGGAATGCCACCACTGGTCAATGTGTGGCAGGTCCATTTCAGGGGCATACAGATTGCATCAGATCTGTTGCCTACTCACCTGATGGGAGGCACATTGTCTCTGGCTCTGATGACTACACCATCAGAGTTTGGAATGCCACCACTGGTCAATGTGTGGCAGGTCCATTTCGGGGTCATACAGATTATATCAGATCTGTTGCCTACTCACCTGATGGGAGGCACATTGTCTCTGGCTCTTCTGACTACACCATCAGAGTTTGGAATGCCACCACTGGTCAATGTGTGGCAGGTCCATTTGAGGGGCATATAGGTTGGATCACATCTGTTGCATACTCACCAGATGGGAGGCACATTGTCTCTGGCTCTAATGATCAGACCATCAGGGTTTGGAATGCCACCACTGGTCAGTGTGTGGCAGGTCCATTTCAGGGGCATACACATTGGATCACATTTGTTGCCTACTCACCTGATGGGAGGCACATTGTCTCTGGCTCTGATGACAAGACCATCAAAGTTTGGAATGCCACCACTGCCCAATGTGTGGCAGGTCCATTTCAGGGGCATACACAATGGATCACATCTGTTGCCTACTCACCTGATGGGAGCCACATTGTCTCTGGCTCTGATGACAAGACCATCAGAGTTTGGAATGCCACCACTGGTCAATGTGTGGCAGGTCCATTTGAGGGGCATACAGATCCCATCAGATCTGTTGCCTACTCACCTGATAGGAGGCACATTGTCTCTGGCTCTAATGATAAGACCATCAGAATTTGGGATGCCACCACTGGTGAATGTGTGGCAGGTCCATTTCAGGGGCATAGACATTCCATCACATCTGTTGCCTACTCACCTGATGGGAGGTACATTGTCTCTGGCTCTGATGATGAGACCATCAGAGTTTGGAATGCCAGTACTGGTCAATGTGTGGTAGGTCCTATTCAGGGGCATACACACTTTGTTAACTCTGTTGCCTTTTCACCTGATGGTGAACATATTGTCTCTTGTTCTAATGACTTTTCCATAAGAGTGTGGAGGACACAATTACTATTTTCCCTTGGTACTCTTCATATTGAAGATGGCTGGATTCAATCTTCTGATGGTTTATATTTTGGTTGGCTTGCTCCTTGGTCCAGGTCTACCTACCCTCCTACTCACAATTCTCTGGTTATTTCTCCTACCAATATTTACGTCCTTGATGTTGATCTTTGTTTGTTTGGAGAATCTTGGATATCTTGTTGGAAATGATTTTTCTCATTCTTCTTTCTCTTTGCAGTCTCTCTTGGTACCTAGCTTTCTTGCCTTAGTAGCATATTTCATACTTCTGGAGAGTACCTTGTATGCTCTTATCTAGCAACTATATCTGATATCTTCATGCATTCTTCCTTGCAGTGATCACCAGCTATGAAGGTACAGCAAGGAGCATTTGGATATTTGGTTAAATAGAGTATTGATGATTGATGGTGTTGAACAGAATGCAAATGAAGTTGCTGCTGGTGAACTCAGCTTTACCATCATTGGTGGACATACAGCATCGGTTTAAGGGTAGGAAAATAAAACAGCAGGTTGCACAAACCATACATACATGCATGCCTACATCAAGAACAAGATGTGCCAGTTCAGTTGAAAACCAGATGCATTTCCCACATTTTATCTGGCCCTACAACCCTAGCAACTTCACCATAGCTATGCAACTGTATCATTAAGCCAAGGAACATTCAAGTCTCTGTGAGACCAATACAGTGAGCTCCACTTTAATCTTGGTCTTGGACCTGTTCTTGTCCAAGAAAGAATGCATACACAGGGCTTTCCCTGTTGAATTAATAGGTGTGAAACTCGAATAGGGGATGGACAGCTTCACCATTGGAGGGATTGTAAATAGTATGGGACACATAGTATGGCTGGGTCATCTTGGGTGTGGGAATGCCACACTCACCGGTTAGTGATCCTTGCCATGTGTTACGCTTACCGTGACAACTGGAGTAAACACAGTTGCAGAGGGCGAAACAAGAGTGAGCAGTGTTCTGTTTGATAGTCGACGACTTAAGTGGAACGAAGTCATCGATGTCGTACTCAACCCTGAAGAAGGGTCCTCTTGTAACGACGCGAAGTCCTAGTTCTTCGCAAGAGAATAAAGGAAAGACACGAGTGAGAAGTAGGCGACTTCGAGCAAGTGGAACTCCAGTAATCGCAGTATTGATTGCATAGAACTAGATTAAGTTGTACAAGTACAGGACTCGAATATTTATACGATGCAAGAATTGGCACGGACCATCAGGTCCCATAGGAAAGTTAGTTGTTCCACTAGTCAGAACAAGATGGAAGACAAGTGTTATGCTTACTGTGAGCCGATGCCCTTGCGAAGTTAGTCGCAACCGTTCGTAATAAGAGAGGTGAAGTGAGCAGTGATACAACCTTGTACTGTGAGCCAACCGGCCCTGTGTAGTACCGTCCCTTGAGGTAACTGAGGTCAAGCTCAGACGAGCGAGACCGATACGGGGTCTTGAGGATACAAGCACTGTTACGATTTTCTTTGCCGCTACGTTTATTTCTTTTGTTTGTCATCTTTCGGACTCATTCCTCTTCCCACGATGAGACAGCCTCATCCGATGTTTTCCGATTTCTCCCTACGATGCTGTATTGTCACTCGGCGGTTCCCTCCGAGTATGACATCCGTTCTATCCCGCTCGCTGATGTTCCGCTCTTCCGGACAGCGGGATCCCGTTTCTCTTCCGTTTCCTCTTCGTTCATTTTGTTCCGACTTGCGGAACACTTACTTTCCTATGGGACCCGATGGTCCGTGCTATTTCTTGCATTGTATAAATACTCAAGCCTTGTACTTGTAGAAACCAATCTAGTTCTACGCAAATCATACCGCGTTTACTGGAGTTCTCACTCGGAGTCTTCTCTTCTCGCTCGATCTCTTCCCTTGTTCCCTCAGTGAAGAACTAGGACTTCGCGTCGTCACAAGAGTACCCTTCCCAGGGTTGAGTACGACATCGTCGACTTCGCTCAGCTTAAGTCGACGACTATCAAACAGAACATAGCTTTGCTCATTGTTCGCTCTCTACAACTGCGTTAACTCCAGTTGTCACGGTAAGCGTAACAAGCACAAGCTAATGCCTTGAAGAGCCGGAAGACGAAGGTCGTGAAATAGAGGCAAAGTTGTAGAGTGGACGAGACTCTAGAGTATTCCCTCTACCAGTACACCAGTAGACAAGGATAGGATTGCGAGTAAAGGGGCACCGAAGTGCAGTAGTGATACAGGCAAGTATCCAGGCGTAGAACTAGCTTAGAGGTAACAACGAACAAAGGTACCTCTATATATATGTAGATTGATGGTGCACAGACCATCAGGGCAAAGGGTGATCCATAGGATCAAATAGGCTTCCCATAGGGAAGGAACGAAGAGGATGGAAAAGGAGTCCTGTTGTCATGAAGAGCAGAAGCGGATCAACGGGATCAAAGAGGATCAAAAGATGAAACGTGCCCAATATGGCTATAGGGTCCATAGGGCTGTACACATGATGGAAGGTCAAGAACGGGGTTCCATCGGAAGGAGGAAATAGGATCAAAAGAGATCCGCTGTCTCGGGGCGATGAGGATCAGCGCGAGAATCCACAGATGATTGGAGACACATCTAATGCCATATGTGGACGGAGTTCCGCATGGCTATACATGGGCAATGGGTAAGCCCGGGTCATGACAAGTCGTGCTCCTGCAACCAGCGAGGAGCAGAATAACGAAGGGAAAACGGAGGGTTCCGGGATTGACTAGGAATGGGTGTCCGTCTTCAGGGTAGGTCTTGCTAGACGATCTGTGACCAAGATGTCTAGATGAACACTGATTGGCCATGAGTGAGAGCATGGCTACTCCAGAGATGTCCTGTGATGAGGACGACAATGGTAGTACTCCCAGAGTACTGGTACGCGCGGTAAGGCTTCTGCCAGAGCCTTGAGGTAAACGTGGTCCCTGTCCGTCGAGGAGAGGCGAAGAAAAAGAATGAAATGGTCCGGTCCGGTGGTACTGCCGGTGAACCGTGGATTTCCGTAACATCCGGTGGTACTGCTGATGAACCATAAAACCGTAACACAGATAGACTGTAGGTACTGATCTACTACTATAAAACAAAGCCTGTCTGATAGACTGATTGAAGAGGGACAGACTTCTGTGTCCTACTACTCTTGAATGAGAAGTGATGGTCTTAGGGAAAATTTTATTGACTGGGAGATGCTCTCTATGAAGACTTCCTTGATCTTCTGGAACATGATCCTCTGAAGATAATGAATGATCTGAATAGCTAGCAAAATGAGCTCCTTATAGACTACTGCAAAGGCTGTGCAATCCTATTCAGTCTGCTTTGGAAGCCTTGTCATGTATTATGATTGGGGGATCTCATGAGGCAGTGTACTGGCTCACACTGACTGGGGATACTCATAGTGAGTTGGTGAGGCAGTACATGGCAATAGGCTGTGTATTACTATATGCATAGGAAAATGGCTGTGGGTTTCCATGGAGATCAGACACTGATGCACTCTTGCCTTTGCTAGACAAGGTGTATATAGCATTGCTTTTTCACATAATCCCACCAGCTTGACCTATGCTGTGCCTGAGTAGCAATTGTAGTACTCTAGGCAAGGCAAGGGTCTACTGGTCATTGGTTAGCAAATGAATAGGAGGCTAATACATGTAGTATCTACACTAATAGTAGTGATCAGGGAGTTTCTTAGAACTGGCTGGGCCAAATATTCTGGAAAATTAGGGGAAGATACTAGGTATAGTGGGCTACCTCTAGCTGTGTATAGTAATTTTATGACCACTGAAATGACCAAACAACCATCTAGAGTTGTATCAGGTCACTAATTACTAGGCTTTAGGACTTAGAGACATGGCGATTGCAAGGGACAATCCTTGTGTCTCAAGGAAATAGGTAAAGAGAAAGAAACACAAGCAATGAGCTTGATGTCTATAGTTGTGAGGGAAAACACAAGAGGACAAGACTGAGGTTTTCCTGCTCTACTTTGGGGTTTCATATACTACTGGTACATATACATGGGCCAACTACTGTGTATGGTAGTGTGCATTAATTACTATAGGAGGATGTACAGCCTTGAGATGGGTGACTTATTGCTATAGGCTGGAAGTCATTGTGAGTCATGTCAACACACAGCCTTTCTGTGAGCAGCTTCTGCTATTGGCTGTGACTCACCTGTGAGTCATAAGAAATCATAATGAGTCATGAAAAGATAAAAG
>JBBPLG010000356.1:0-24201 GCA_038089695.1 Xanthoconium separans | reverse complement strand
CCCCCTCTCTCAAGAGAAAAGGCCTCCCTCTCCTCGTTGGTCTTCACGACAGATTGCACCTTACTGCATGTCGAGTTGTACCCTGCACGAGCCGCCTAGGGACCTATGGTAGCTCAGAGAGTGAACTATGATGGCAGTGAGAAACAGCGAACCAAAAGGCACATATCTGCGTAGGCTCAGTGCAAGCCTCGGCGTTCCGACCGCGAGAGTGTACATAAAAAGGAGAGCACGTGCAATCCACGTTCGATAACACACCCGATGGCCCGGGTATGGGCCGTGTGGGATCGTCCACATCCAGGCCGCTTTGCCACAACGAGTCAGCTGTTTCGCCCGAATTTGGCGATGCAATAAAGCCGAAGCCTAATGAAAGATCAGCCCGGTCCTAGCTATCACCCATCACCGTGTCGTCTTCATGCGATACTGCGTCAAAATCGTTCGTATGTCCTCGCAGCAGAGAGGGTGGAAGTAAGTCGCGGTGGCGGGCGCGAGTCGCCGTTACTGCCGTGAAATATGAAATCATGTGTGAGGCTCACATAGGGATGAAATAATCATCGCGGTCAAAGGTAACATCATCGATGACTCGCGTCAGCAACAGGTGCGTGGGCCTGTGTAGATGTTCGTTCGGGACATGTACAAGGCCCACTTTGCGGTGTTGAGGTACGAGATTCGGTGGACGCCCGCCGAGAAGGCGAGGCCACTCGGTGAGTTCTGTGCCTTTCCGTGTATATGGTATGCGGTGGAAAGGGAGGGGGGTTGCGATGACGTGCTTGACTAGAAATGCCGTCATGCTGTGACCACAGCATCCAAACTGGCGGAAAACCAAACGGTCTATGTGTGACGTTATGATTCGTTTAGTTCCGATGTATGTTTGACACAAACCTCGATGCCGGGACAACCTGGTTGAGGGACAAGGTTCCAGATATCGTGACCATGAGATGAGAGACATGGCGATGCCCATTCCTTCCACTTCACATTTCTGGTAATCAGTGTAGAACTCAAGGATATTGTAAGCCCATAGTCGCACATACATCCCGGGAACAAACAGAGCGGCATGCCAGGTCCGAGCTGATAAATGCTCTAGGGTAGAATACAGACGAGGACGGCAATGAGGACGTTCTCGAGATCTTTGAGAGCGACCAGCCTGCTCACACCGTGTATCGATGGCTTGGGTGTAGCCCTGGAGGATGTCACTGATCTGCGTTGGCGAGGACGTCGACGATGGCAGTGATGGCGATGTCGGGTGCAACGACGCTTTGTGGATTACGTAATACACTGCCAAGCTAACCTGTGTTGTTCAGTTCTCTTTTCTCCCGTCCCAACCTCTGTTGCGACCCTGTCTGCGCCCCGACGGATCTGAAATACACCCCGCAATACATTTCGCTAAATGCCCTGCGGCCGGCGCGCTCACCGATGGCTGCAAGAGCTTCGAGCTGTGCCGCCAGGGTACATTTCGAGTTGGTTGTACACTGAGTCCTGACGGAGATGCTGCAGCGTGGCACTCATCTGTGCGTCTACTCACGACTCTCGCATATGGTGCAACGGTTTCATGAAGAGATCTTTTCAGATCTGAATGTCCTGGCGGGGCGGAACAAGGTGCGTCCACGTGGGTTTTCGGTATCGCGTTGAAGATGCGGACCTCCTTGATCGATGGTAGTTGTTAATTTCATCTCGAGGATGCTCTGTCACGACGCGGAACTGACGGCCTATTTCGAGGAGCGGAATTTGCCCTTCCAATCCCAGTGGTCCGTTTGTCCGCTGCGCTGCGTGTGGTTCACAGGTACTCACGACGACGGTGTTCGTTGTATATGCTAGATGTCGGTTCCGTTGTACGTTGCTGCCATCGTAAGTCGCTGTTTTTTGTGAGCCTGTTGGCAGTCGACCGAGCGCGAGGGACTAGGTTCAGTAACTACTTGCGCCGTGTTATTTATTCTTACGGATTCTGGCACGCGTTCCGGCAGGGCATTGAAGCGAGCGAGGATGTGTTTCTGACCATGGTGCGCACAGTTTGCGTTTCCAGGCACGCGCGCAGACGGACGTGGTTGCAGTGTTTTGAGGCCGCGACGGCTGTGATCAAACACAAGATCAGTGTGCTTGCGCCGAGTGGTCTCATATGGTCGTCCCCAGCGGTAAGCTCGGGTTCTGGTACGCGATCATAGCTAACGATGTGCGGCCACGCGGCTGTTTCAGTTTGCTTTGTTTGCCTGTTCCATATGGGTGTCAAAGTGCACAAAAAATCCGCGCGCACATTTGGACGATGTAAACGCGACATTTTTTTTTTGTTTTGAATCGACCAACCGCTCTCGCTGGCGCAGAAGCTTGATCACGTCCATTTCCCACTGGCCTAGGTGAGTGGGGATCGTATTCGTAGAGATTACTTGAGGAAACTGACGTGGATCGACAGGTCGGGATCCAGTTCGTCCAGGTGGGAGACGACAAGGAGGCGACGGAATTCCTCAAGGAACTACATGACAACGTGTCGATAGACGCAGTGGGGAGGCGGTGATGGACATATAGCCTTTTTGTGCTTGGTCGACGCACGTTTTGCACACAAGGTTTTTGTATTCGAAGTTTCTTGTAGTGACTTTTTGATCGCTCATCTCATGTCACCTAATCACAACCATTAATCAATATTGGCGTATATACTAGGTATAAACGCCTGTAGAAACGGCCCGATCATGCTACACGTTCTAAACCTCTACTAAAGTGCAAGAAATGGACCAGACGAACCCTGGATTCACCGATGTCCAAGACGCGTGCCTTCAAACTTAATCGCGAGCCATCTTTCCACGCCTTCCACCTGCTGCTGCCCCTGCATCGCATCCATACCCTGAAACCCGATCTTGTGGTAGGCCCCGCGCGCAGAGGCCAGCTCCGTCCCGACGTACAGCACGACCCGTTTCTTGGTCTTCAATATCCTGTCAACAACAGCATCAGAACGCCATCCGACCCCGTTCCCGTTCATAAAGAAACACGTACTCTTGACACACGCGATGCAACAGGCGCACTGCGCACCCACGGCGGCACCATCGCGTAAACACCTCGGTCACCGTGGTCACATTGGCCGAGCGCCGGGTAGTGGCGACCGGACACGCCATTGTCGCAGGATATCTGGACCATGTGCACCCAGGGGGGCGCGCCGTCGGCGTCGTCGAGCACGCTGTTGGCTTCCAACCGGGCGCGTGCGTCGTCGGGGACATACGGTGGCTGGGGGCGTGCATGCAAAGGCGTCAGATAAACATGCACGACATGGAACTAATAGGAGACGCGTTAGACACCAACGTCTTTGAAAAAATGCCTGGAAAAGCTCCTGTACCTGCTCTAGATCCACACTGCGAGCGTGACGAAGCTCGATCACGGCGTCCTCGTCGTCGCCGTGATGGAGTGGGAATGGGTCATCGAGCGATGCGCACAGCATCTCGGCGGTGCCGTGGCGTCGTAGTAGGGTTTTGCGTGCGTGCCCAGCGCGTGGACCTGGGCGACAAAAGCGACCTTGGCGAGGGCGATGGGGCCGAAGACGGAGAAGATGCGAAAGGGAGGAATGGCAGAATTTTCGAACAGGGAGTCGACGAGCGGGTAATGACGAGAGGGCGGTCACCTTCTTGTGCTCGTCCTGCTTATCGTCGGTCTGGGTACCACCACTTTGAATTGCGACGACTCGGACGTGCTGCGCAAACGACACACTGGATGGGATGAGGAATACAGGGTAGTCCCCGAGCAGCCTCCTGGTACCACGAGATCGACCTGTTCTTTGGCGTCACACTGCACGACTCATATGTTCGGGTGGTCGGGTTCGCGCAGGGGGTCCGCCGCCTTGATCGCAAACGGGAGGATGACGTTGGGGGCGACTTCGTTGTCTAAGAGCGCGCGGAGGACTTGGGGTGGGAGGTCCGACGCGTGGTGGAAGGCGCGTGCATGGCGAGCGTCGAGAACGGGAGTGGGTGTGGGGTTGGACATGACTTGGATTTGGATTCTCGGGTTGCAGGAATGGGCGTCGTTGTTGTAGATCATCCGTTCGCCATCGAGGCTTTAAGACGCAAGAGAGGGGAGAACGGCATCGTGGCATCGTTCCGTTGGTGCTAGTGCCGCTTGGAGTGAACGTTCGGGTCACTGAGGGCGAGGGATCCCAACGGCCACTTGGGCACGTTAACCATTTGTGATGCATAGAAACAGACTTGGTGAGCAGCGTTGCATAAATTGCTGCACGGGATCCGCTGGCACCGCAGCGATCAAACAACACCTGCAACGAAGGTCCAAGTTAGCGAGTGGGTTGCAAGCGCAACGGGATGGAAAGTTCAAAAGAAGGACAATGATCCAACGAACGAGACTTGCCTATGATCCGATGTCCGAACGACACGTTGGCGCTAGAGTAGACAAAAAGGCAATCATAGCATGAGGCGACGGTCCAGCCAATAGTGGAGCAACGAAGAAAGATATCCGAATAGTAAGGCGTGGTGCTGATGTGTGGCAAGAAAGTGAGCAGGTTACGCCGCTTGTATGGCCAATCGCAAATTACCTTTGCTGAGAAAACGAGCGAGGAGTTGAACGTTGAACGTTGAGTACTTGAGTCTCCACCGCGACACGATCAAGGTCCGAACACGCGCTGTCATTGAAAAAGGTTGATATGTGGCTGTGTCTGATCTCCGATAGTAGCGATAGTAGAGTCAGTCCGAGCCTGTTTGGTGGTCCTGGTCAGTACTGAGACGGCTGGGTAAGGACGTTTCCTCATGTCCATTCGGCGCGCGTGCTGGGGATCTGGTTTCGGTTGACCATATTATCATATCCCAAGATTCTTTGAATTCATTTATAAACGAGCGTACGTATCAAAAAGGCCGACTTCAAAGTCCTCAACAATTACCTCATCAAACCCGTCTGTCTATGGCAGCAAGTTCAGCTTCTACTGCAACCGGAGGGAGGATGTACGTCAATCTTCTGTAATACTTATCTTTTTGTGAGTGACGCCTTGCTTTTGCGGCGCGGCACAGCCTGAGTTTCTCGCCGCGCCGACTTGGCGCCGACCACGATGTACACGTGCGCACTCAACCGACGCACTGTTCAGGCTTGTACATCATCACGACGCCAGAACAACGCAAAAGATGTTTTGTATTGGCCCGAGCCAATTCTGCGGCTGGTTCCGTTCGTTGTAATCGCGTTATGTTTATAGATTCGTTCGCGTCATCCGCATTCGATATGAGCCAAACTAGGCCCAACCCTTCTAGCATTCCTCTCCCCGTACGTCCGTCGTTCAACGATCCTGGCTCAACACTGATCTACTCTTACCTCCACTTGACGTCGACTCAGGTGCGCCAACGAGGCAGGAACGAACACAAGTATGCCCATGGAATGTGCGATTCTGCAGGAAAACTTGAACAAGGGCATGGACTATCATCGTCGATAGTACATGTAGTGCAGACGACGGCAAATTATCCTGGGTGCACCATCTTCCAGACAATGCCAGCTTTTCACCCATCCAAACTGAAATTCGAGGTTCCTTGTCAAGGGGCACCCATTTCGGTATCGCTCGAGTTGTGGTCTGCCTCAGGACCTTTCTCTCCATGTCCTTGATTGACGTCCACAAGCACCATTGTCGACGTGGACATAGTATCCCAACACGTCGTCCGACTGCGACAGCACGCAGAACCCTGTATCGACGTAGGCAACCAGCTCTCTTATTCTGTCCGAACGGCATCGGTTTGGACGAGTTGGGAAGCTTTTTGATAAATGCGGCGACGGGGACCTGCACGATAAAATAAAGAATGCCATCTCTCACAAGGCGTTTTGCACGTAGCGGTTGAGATGCCTGTACAGACCTTTCAACGTGTGTCGAACGTGAGCAAGATAGTCTGACGGTCGCATTTGATTCGCTCATCGTCCACTTGAACTCGGCTGCCCTGTTCTCATCCAAGACAGACACGGTCGCCCTGGCGAAAAGTGAGTGTGACACATTCAAGAGCCTAAGTATGTACAGGAAATTGCATGTATTGTTCACATATCCAAGATACTATACAAGTCTTCGAAACCCCCTGGATCTGCCTTGTCTCGAAACTCTAGTCTAAATCCCTTCCTTCAGGGAATGCGTTCCGGTTCACACTTGACCCAATACGAACCTCTTCAATATCGCGTGAATTGTTCATCTCACTTTCCATCTCAAGATCCTGCAGTCCCTGGTCAATACTTTAAGCAGGGCATGACCCGGATAGAGGAGAGGAAGACGATACCAATATTGCAGACGCAGTCGTGTTCAACCCTGCATTTGATCGCGAAAGCGCGCAGCACCCCGTATCGATGTGAGAGTTACCGTACGTGTTACGATTGTGCAGCTCTCATATACTGACGATGAACCGACAAGAAGGTAAAAAGTGACACAGGAAAAAAGGAATAAGAAAATTATTGCCGTGTTTGGTATGGCGTTGGATTGAGAGAGCAGAGCACATTGCTAAATGCGAGGGGAAATATCGGTAAAACCACAGGGAAAAGTTGGTCATGCGCAGAACATACACAGAGAGATGTAGCCGTTCAACTGCCACTACTTCGTCACTTTGTGCACCTTGACTGGTTCTTTCGTCAAGTCAGGATCATCGCTTCTAGACGTGTGATCGACGTAGAATTTGCCTGAATCTGTAAAGATAAACCCCAAATTTCGTTAGCCAAGCCGGGAGTGCACAATGCCAGGACATAAAGTGACCTTGAATCCCTTGCGGACGGTTACCGAGTGTTCCTGCTCGTTTGACCGCGCGACTTCGAAAGTGAACATGCGATTCGACTCATCCTGATCGATGTCGAGCTTGTCGTCCGCGTCCACACCATCTTTCTCACCCCGCAAGATAATTACTGCATGTTCTGAGAGACCAAAGATACGACTTGATCGCACCTTTATGGGGTATCTGTATAAATATGGGATCAGACGTTGCTGTTTTTGAATAACATCCCAGCGTACCTCATGAACATGATGCGATTGCAATGAACGGATTCATCCCAGGTCGTTGGCTCGAAGACGAAGATTTGATGACATCCTTCAATCTGCCCGGACGTTATGATGATGCACAAGCATGAGCAGAGATGGTGGGCTGGATACGACCACTGGGATCGACGAGAAGTTGCGCCGCACTGCAAAGCAGAAATATCAGTAGGTAGAGAGTCGTTCGATTGGAATGGCATACATGGCTCTGACTTGCATTTTAAAACCGAACGAGTTCCTCTTTGCTGCCGTACGCGCTGGCCAACAGGTTTGATGGCACAAATGTCAAGTGCCTTGAAGTTGACTTTGGACGCGCCCGGGAAAACGCTGAGATATGATGATCTTGATGATCAATCATGGGAATGGGTATGCCGAAAGGGGACTCACCGAGACCATCACTACCCTGCTCGGAGATGAGGTGGAGAATACGTACATGCCTTCAACGGAACAGGCTAGGCCCACCCCACCGTGTCGGAGAGCTGGGGCATTGATATCCATCTATCGATCAATGATCGGGTTCGTAATTCTTAGGGTGAAGAGTCGAATGTAAAGAACAGACCTGATCCTCAGGCGAGTTTTCTTCGTCAACTGAGCCAGCGGTAGGGACGCCATCTTCTACGGTAAACTGTATGCCGATGAACGGCAGCCGAGGAGAAGCAGTCAGGTCCGTATTAGACTCGGAGTCCGAGTCCGAGTTGAAGAGGTCTTCACCACGAAAGCGCACATGATACGAGTTGCGGTGGTGAGAGTTGGCTTGATCACCATCGAAAGGGCCTGGCGGCACCTCTGGCATCAGCTTCAGAAGATGCAGTCCAACGCGACACGCACCTTCTGCCTTTCGTTTGCCCAGTTGTCGCTGAAAACTAAGCGCGTTTGAGGGGGCTGCCATGCAGTAGTGAACCTGAGTCCTTACATAAGTGCTGGGGTGGGAAAGTGCCGCAGTCATGAGTTGACTAGTCAACTGTCAGTGGTCGTTGCGCGGTTCGCTAATCATTAATCAATATCCAGGTTGCTGACAAACTTTGGAAAAAGGGATACATCACGTCTGGAATGGGTGGTAAAGGTGAACGTCGAGGTGCGTAAGACGTGTCATATAAGCGGGTAGCCGTGGCTGGTACAAGTGTCGGTAGTGGTTGCATAGGGTGGCTCACTCCTTTTTGCAAGCAGGCGGATACCTTCCCGAATCTCGTTTTCGGCACTTGGGGAATGCAACACCGACATGGTTCGCGCAGAGAACTTCATTAGAAAGCTAGCCGATGAGTGTAAAGACAAGGGACGACTTACGACGACTCCAACTAAACCTCCAGAGTCCCCCGCCCTGGTACGCTAGGAACAGCGTTCCCGGGTTCAACTATCCCGACCTGGGCACCGAAGTATTGTGAGTTCTGCAAAATTCTTGAGTGATGAAACCTGACGTGGACCACAGCTTGGCTTTGTTTTAACCTCGAGTATCAGTACCAGATGAATGCGACCGGCCCACTGCTTAGTGATCTCAGTTGTTCCTTCAACGCTATTTGACAACCCTCGCCGGCGCCAAGCTTTCGTGCAGAAAATCAACTTTGATCCGTTCTCCATTTATACCCCTTTTCAGCATCGAACCTCGACTTGACATTTATATCCTCAAGGATCTAACCTCCGGGGGGAGTACGACCGGTAAGGGATTTATGGTTTCGAGCCCTATGGCGAACCCTCAGCCCCTTCTAAATATTCCTCCTCTAGAATACCCAACGCTTGCGTGGTACGCTGCGATCAATGGACTACCTTCTGTGGACCTTCCCGATATCGTCGCCAAAGATCCCACAATTTCCAGCCTGCCCGTTCCTGACGAGGTCCCAGCTGACGGATCGACTGCTCACCACCCTTCGCGCTCCAAACGGTCAATCCCAATTGATGCCCCTGCCCCCCAAAGGCGGCTTTGTCCTTCAGGGAGAGGTAAATCTTTTGGGGACTACCGTGGTTGGTAATCTGGAGAAATGGATTGGTCCTGCGCCAGCAGATGTCGTCGTCGGAGTTGATCCCCATCCATCGAACGAGTGGTCATTGAGGGCGATTTCCATCTGTCTATGTTCATTCTGCTTCTTCGCGGCACACCATTTGACGACATCATGTTCCGCAATGTCGCCATCTCTTATCAAAACTACGCCTTCGACAAGACAAAGTCCATTGGATGGCATTTCAACGCCGACTGGGTCATCGATTCCTCTTGCGCTTTGCTTTACGACATTCTCAGGACAGCACTTCAAGTCGACAAACCGATCCTCAGTATCCCCGCCGCATTTGGGCAATCGCTGCAATACTCTTCTCCGCTCAACTTGCAGGGTTTCATCCTCGATGGCGTTTTCCCCAACCTGACGTTTTCCCCTGTCTCTGGTTTGACGTTAACGTCAATCGGTGTTCGATTGCTGGGGATCCGAGGATTCTCGTTCACGCCAGAGCCTCATTCTACGCACTCCTTCGGCTTCGGTGTCTTCAGCACGATGAAGTTGGATGTCCCAGGATCTGTCATCCCATTGAACCTCGACTATGCATTATTCAGCACCTTCTTGACCCTCCCAGACTTTGATGTGCACATCTGATCCGCCGTCGTATCCATCGCGTCTGGACTGGCCTTTCCATTTCTCTTCTTGACGGCACCGTCGTGGATTATACGGCCGTATCTCTCGAAGTGACCTTGTCGTCCTCAGGGGCTTCGCTGTCTGGTGCGTTGTCAAGCAGCGCTATCACGTTTGGCAACGTGGAGCTGCGTGACGCCTTGATCAAGCTCGCGTTCTGGACGATGAACAAGAAGGAGAACGTCGACTTGATGCTCGGCGGCAAGCTAAAAGTGGACTTCCTTGACCTCGAGGTCGGAGCTGCAGTGCATTTGTATCCCGGCAAAGGTGGTGTTGAATGGGCTGTCGTCGCAGAGCTGAGCGCGCAAAGCCAAACCTTTGCCATTTCGGACGTTGTCCCTGTGATCAAGGGCACCTTGGTCGACTTTTCACTGAACAAGGCAGTGATCATCGCAGCGTTCAAGGATGACCCGCTGATCGGCCAAGCATTCTTGGAGTATCAGGTTCGGAAAGGTGAGCTTCCTTTGCCGTCGGAGTCGATGTTCCACTGACAACAACATTCTATCAGGTGTCCGGGTTTTTGGAGTGATCGATCGTATTCCAGCGCTCAACGATCTGCTCCACGAAGACGTAAAAGGTCTCGTGTTGTGTGCTGGGTGGTCGAAGGCCTCCGGTTTCAATCTGTTTATATCCTTGCCTGCGACGGCCCCTATCGACCTTGGCAACGGCATCAAGACGACTCCCATCACGCTCGGCATCCGAACCAGTCCCATAGAGCTTGCCATCATGGCTGGCATCACAGTGCTGGTGAAGGACTCGACGCAGCTTGATTTTAGCTTTGTGCTTGCCGTGAACGCGATTGGTGCAGGCGCCTCGGCACAGATGCAGGGCTGGTGGGTCAAGCCATTCGGGATTGATGACTTGAGGATCGGACTCGAAGTGATGCTATCTATCGAAATCATCTACGCACAATTTGCCGGACCTGTCTGTTGCTGATGTTTACCAGGCCAATTACTATTTGGAGAGGTCAGGAAACTCGATATCCCAGACGTGGTGGAGTTCGCAGGCACCCTGGTCCAATAGGACATTTACAAGATTCCTAATAACTTGCTCGAGTTCGAGTCTACGTTTGTCCGTTCGGGGTCGTGCTCGGGAAGACGGTGTATCCCCAAGGGTTCTCGTTCAAGGCCGACTTGTTGCTCTTTGAAAAACGGGCCAACATTGAGTGTAGTACGTGTGATAGCTGAGAACGGCTGTCATAAATTGACTATCATGACAGCGATCGACAAGGTTCAGAAATCAGTCGATATTGTTGGGGGCATCGACAACTTTGAGCTCAGACCCTTGACTGTACGTGGTTCCAAGGGTCCCCGTGCAACGCTCGAGTGCCATGTCGGCGTGTCCAAGCAACAACTCATCGTGATGGTGTCGTCAGTATCTCCGACGCGCAGGCCCAGACCTACATTAATATTCAGTTCTTGCCTGACCTGAAACCCAATTTTCATTTGTAAGTAGTTCATGCTTGTTTCGCAGGCCGTCGATCACTGAACTATTCTAGCGATGGGCAGGTTACTGCAATGGGCTGACATCTTCATGTTCAAACTCGACGCCGAGCTGCTGGGATCCATGCGCGACAAACTCTCTGAAGCAGACTTCTTGTTCTATGCCGAGCTTGAAAACAACATTCTCGAATACATCGCGCAGCAGATCATCGAGCAATTTGAAGCTGTCAAGGTCGCTGCTACGCAAGGCCTCGAAGCGGCACAAAAGAAAGTCGACAATGCGAAGAAAGACTGGGAGGCCGCGATCGCCGATGCAGAGAGAAAGGTCGGGGATGCACCATGGTACGGGTTTGGTCTCAAAGCTGCGATCGCAGGTCTCTGGGTTGCAGTCGGGGCTTCGGAGGCGTGGAAAGGAGTGGCGAGTGTCGCCTTGGATCCTGCTCGTGCCGTCTTGACAGGCTCAGAGTACGTTGCCAAGGAGGGTGCTGTTGGGGCCGCTAGTACGGCGTCGGACGTCGCCGGGTCCGCCGGGCAGGTCGGTCTTTCAACAGCGCAGGGAGCGCTAACTGCGGCCGATGAAGCATCCCGACGTGTCGTCGATGCAGCCAATCTCGCCCTGGAGGGAGTCAAACAAGGAGTCAAGTATACTGCTTTCGAAGGAGCTAAAGGAGCTCTTGAGGGATTCAAGCAGGCAAACGAGGCCGCATACGAGGCAGCCATGGCGGCGATTAAATGCTTGATGGGCAGCGCTGAATTCATCGCTTTTAATGCTGCGAAGGCAGCTTTGGTTGTTACGGAGAAGGCCACACAAGCTGCGTCGTCGATCCTGGAGGAAGTCAAGTGGACAGCGAAAGCGGTCAACATCAAGACGGTACGTCGTGGGCCAGTCGTTTGATACCGAAGCCGGGTTTGATCCCAGGAAGCCCATGGAATTTATCACCGCCCTCTTCAAGCAGTAAGTCGTTGATGCCCTCATGCTTTCCATCCGCAAGCTGAGCAATATTTTCAAGGCTGTGAGATTTGGCTTCCAGCACTTTCAAGCCTAGCTCGATAGCGGCTTCTGTGGAGCAACATCACGTTGTGAAGAGGGAAGCCATGGCCATGGATGCCATGATTCAACCCAGGGCGTCCCTGGCTGCGAGCAGCCGATTTCTCCAAGAGCGACCTGATCATCTCACCGCGCACCTGCGAATGAACGCCATTACTGGGGACTCAGCGCTGTGCATCATGGGATGCGCTCGATCTGGAAGAGACGATAGAGTGCTTGAAGAGCTGTTGCGATGACGAGGTAGGTCGTTCTGTTCCAGTTTGGCTCCCTTCGTAATGTCTTAACTCGACCTAGGTGCTTCGGTGCACATCCAGACCATGATGCTCAATTTTTGTCGACGTTGAGCGCGATTCCGACAGATTCCCGTCACGCAAAACGTCAAATGTACGTCACCATACTCGGTTCTGGCCCGCCCAATCCACTATAGCCCTTGCATCACTTCACAACCTCCGGACAGGGAGGTGTTCGCAGGAGCCGCCTGTGGCGAAATAGCCACCCGTTTTTTCTACATCGCCGCCAACACACTGTCACTCCTCGGTCACTTGGATGGAATTGGCAAGTACGGTGGTATTGCTGGCACGGAAAGTCGTGCCACACAAGGTGGGTATCATCTCGTCGACGCTCTGCGTTGCTCATCTCCTTGTTCCGTAGTCCTCGTTTACGGAGCGAACCGATTGGATCGAGTCGATTCAGAGATGCTATGTCGGTGATTGACTGAACAAAAACTTGCGACAGAGGACTTAATGGCCGTCCCGAGAAACACCGGATGTAGGTGCCATCTCAGTGTCGGATAGGTTTGCTGACGTGGTCGTTGAGCAGGTTCGCTACTCGTTTTGGGTGCCACGCACCCCTCGTTTGTAGTCAGTCCACTCTGTCAAGTTACTCTAGCAGAGATTTCTATTGTTTGTAATGGAAGCGAGACCTTCAAGTAATTATGCCGGGTCACGACACTGGCACCCGACATTAGGGAATCCAACTTTGTTATGCATCATTTGCTTCCTCCTCCTCCTCTTCTCGCAAGTCTTCAACTCTAGGGGTAGGACGGAGAGAAGGCAGTTCGTGAGTGCGCATCATTGTGAACGCGTTGATGGCAACTTTAGGCCCTTGCCGTTGCCCGTTTGCAGGAAGGAATTGCCAACGTGAAGATTGCATTTTTTTAGTACACCACATACGATCCGACTCAGTATGTGGGATCCATGCGAGTGTGTTGAAACACTGCCACAGTTCAGATCGAACTAGGGACAGCCGCTGTGAGCTACATTGCTGAACCAACGTGATGTAGAGTTTGAAGTATCGCGATTTTCCGAAATTTTGACCGGCATACTGGGGAACCGTGGTGGGGAAGAAGCGATCGAAGTGTTTGCGCCACTCTCCTTCATTCATGACCGCGTACTGCACTGCATGAAAAGGGAGTTCCAAATGCATGTACAAATCCTGTATGGCGAGTCGTTCCCGCATTTCGCTAGGAATGTTCGTCCAAGCGCCTTCGGTACGACTCTTCTTGTTTGGAGATTCAACCAAAATATCGTAGTACATCTGTTCGAGGATTTGTTGAACGTATTGCTTCAAGGAATCCGCTTGATCCGCGGCATCTCCGTCGATCTCCATGTCGAAACGTCGATTCCCGCCACCATGCTGATGAAAATAGTCTACGTCTGGTCCACGAGGTCGGCGGGGTTGTGGCATGGGAAAACCATCCAGGCGATTACTGATTTGTGGTAGCGGACGATCCTCTGGACGGATTGCGCGAACATTGAGGGTTTCATGGCTAGTGCGGTTATGGGTACGGTCTGAATTGATGGGGCGACTCCCTGTTCGCATTTCCCCTCCTCCCAGTTGGTGGCGGATGTCATTGATCGTCGCTTGGCCATAAGCTTGAGCGATGAAATGAGGGCTAAATTGCTTGGCCCATGGAATACGATAGCCGCGCGTGAAGTTGTCCGCGACGATGTCACAAATGAAATATAGTCCCGCTTCGTACATTAAGGGTATTGTGGCTGCATCGGGAAAAAGAGGATCATCTTCATTATCGAGCAAGACTTCCGCGCAGGACTCCTTTGCTAGGCCGATCATGCGAAAATTCGGGGTCCGATGTGCCGCATTGAGAATCCAGATCATAATAGCGCCAAGGGCCAGTGAGTTTTCAGACATGCGATGCTGAAGACTGCATGCATCGATGTTTTCAACGACTATGAAGACAGCGCTGAGTCGAAGCCACTTGAAGTACCTGCAAAAGCGTTCTCATTGACACGGTTAGAATGATTGGCGCGATTTCACTCTCGTGCACATATTTGTATCATAGTGGTGTTGATCAGGTGGTAGGGAAGATCGATCAAAATTTCATTGGCTTGAGCAAGGGGAATTCTGACTTCGAGACGCGCACAGCCTTCCTGAGGACGATGTTCTTCATCTTCTGCATCATCTCCTGTACAAACAAAGAGGATATGGCCTTGCCGTTCCAGATCATTCATTAACTTAGTGCGTGCCTGGATCGACAGTAGCTCCGTTGCTTTGCGTTCGCGAAAGATTCCCTGATGGAGTTGGTATGATATCGCCTTCTCTGTGGTGTATGCCTGAATATAGGAAATTATATCGGATCGGTTTCCAGGGGTCCACCGAAAACCTGCGACATCCTTGAGGTGCATGTGATTGTCCACGTAATACGTCCTGCTTCGTTGGAGAGCAGCTTCAATGTTAGGGATATCTAGAAAAATATGCGCCAGCAAAGCGTAATGGCCATTGCTCCTCCAAGTGACAACTTTGCCTCTGACTCCGAATTCGAGGCCAACGTCAACCAACCATTGGTCTGGATTAATGGAAGGCATGTGGAGAACTCGAGTGAGGTCTTCCAACGCATTGACTCGCTCATAGATCGCCTCTGCTTGATTGGCTGCGTGTTCTGGATGGGGAACATTGTGAACGGTGACAGCTTTCCAACCACGGAGTTCGTGGCCGAAGTAAGCATCACAGAAGTGGGGTCGTAGTGCGTGGAGGGTGGTGAGGTAGGATCTGGCGAACCGGTCAAGCAAATGGGCAGGAATATCTAGACTACCCAGATGCAAGCAACCATCTTGGTCACGGCCAGTCTCGAGGGCTACGTTATACGTTGGCGGCCAATGGGTAGCCTGGTTAGGCATGAGACCGCGAACAACGGGTAGGAGGCAGCGATCATAGATGAGTGCAATGTCGGTCGTTGGAATTTTGCTGGTCTCGCATCGATGGTACATGCGCGGAAAGAAAACACGGACCGCGGATCGATTGGCTACTTTACCGAGTGGGAGATTTGGTATTTTATGCATGGCGACAGCGAGTGGATTGTCCTTTTAGCGTCCTTTTCAACATTATATATTTCCACAAAGTAACTTTTAGTATTCACCTGATAGTCCAGGGCGATAGCGGTGACGTGGTTATTTGTAGTCAGAGTATCCCTGAATGAGGGAGCTGGCCAAACGGTGAGCGACACGGAATATGGCAAAGTCTTCGTAGTTCCAATTAAAGAGTCAAAGTCGCGCGTTGTGGTGACTCGGGGAATATCAGGTATTCCTTGACTGACGTTGAGGGTTACATTGCGCTGATCGTCGAGATCCAGTCCATCTCGCCCTGCAAGCACAAATTTGATGAATCTCATCAAGTCTCGATGGTCGCCATCCGTGATCGCATTGAAGTATTGCAAGCCCTGGTTGACGAACTGAGATAAAGTGAGCTGCACCGGATTATCCTCACGATCGTCGGGATAAGGACGCATGGGTCACGGAGAAGCTGGTATGACGGGTATGATGAGAAGTATGGGGATACAATTTGGTTACAGGCTTTCTGTTTTAATGGCTCCGAACCCTGATTCATTGAAGGCCAGAACTGCTGTACTAACAGTCACCCTGGCGATCTCACTTGGTTCGGAACATACGATTCTACTTCTTTCATCGTACACAAGGCTAGCTAGTGCTCATAGCATATTCTGGGGCCAAGTAAGCTTGTACTGGCGCGATTGGTGAACAATTGAGCAAGATAGACGTATTGGGATTGTCACGCACAAAGTCACGAACGGTGTTGCAGCCGATACTCCGACTCGGAGTCTGACACCGCCTGTCAAACTGTGCCACGGCTGAGCTTAAATATTGTGTAAATGCATGCAATTAGTTCTTCCCATCCTATGATCAGCTGTCTTAGTTACGCGTTGTTGATGAACTGATACTGCACGCCTGCACTCCGTCGCTGCAGTGCCCAGCTGAGTTTGATTTCAAGGCGGATGACGATTCTGACGAACCGTGATGAACCATGACTGTATATGTTACTGGATAGTGCCCATGAGTTGAGGTGTCACGTACAGGATAATGGCTGGGTCGCTTGCTCGTTGATCGGTGGCGTCACGCACGCTAGACTTGTAGGTGCCAGACTCGGGAAGGGCGACACCTAACATGGAGTCGTTAGTAGTTTGTGTGAACGTATGAGCATCGACGTAGGTGGAGGTGAAGGGTTTTGAGGTTGGACATGGATACTGGGGTCCTGCTAGGATTTGGCATCGACGTGAGTAGCCATAAGGCACGGCTGCCTTTCTCAGGGTACTAGGCATTGCCGCCGCTCCATTGCTTCATTATCCTTCACTGCACAGCACCAGTCACATTTTCCTTTTCCCGTGCAGCTGCATCGTCGCCAACGCACCGCCCTCGCATGCCAACACTTCTGCCATGCTCACGTCAGTCCCCCATGCAAATTGATGCGACTCAGCGGCAGCCTAACCCCCTTAACGTCTATCTGGAGCTGCATCGTGTGCCCCCTGCTCAGTTAACACAACAGTAATCGGATCTAAGAAGATGTTGCGCGAGCATGCTTTAGATCGTCATCGTCGCACGCACATGCAGTAGAGTGCGCGCCTTGAGAAAAATGGAAGAGGCAAACAGGGCAAACTGAAGTGGCCGCACACCGTGCATTTTGCGTTTCCAGGCACGCGCGCAGATGGACGTAATTGCAGTGTTTGAGGCAGCGACGGCTGTGATCAGACACAAGATCAGCGTGCTTGCGCCGAGTGGTCTCTTATGGTCGCCCCCAGCGGTAAGCTTCGGGTTCTGGTGCGCACCATGAGAATAAATGACACGGCGCAAGTAGTTTCTGAACCCAGTCCCTCACGCGAGGTCGACTGCTGACAGACTCACAAAAAATGGCGACTCACAATGACGACAATGTACAACGGAACCGAGATCTAGTATCTACAACGAACACCGTCGTTGTGAGCGCAGCGGACAAACGGATCACTGGGATCCGACTTGGGTTGGAAGGGCAAATTCCGCTCCTCGAAATAGGCCGTCAGTTCCGCTTCGTGACGGAGCATCCTCGAGATGAAATTAACAACTACCATCGATCAAGGAGGTCCGCATCTTCAACGCGATACCGAAAACCCACGTGGACACACCTTGTTCAGCCCCGCTAAGACATTCAGATCAGAAAAGATCTCTTCATGAAAGCGCTGCACCATGCGCGAGAGTCGTGAGTAGACGCACAGATGAGTGCCACGCTGCAGCATCTCCATCAGGACTTCCGCCATCGCGTACCACTCGATCGGCGCTCACCTCACCCTGATCCCGCGTCTGCTGATGCCAATCCACCGAGATATAGTCCTCCTCGATCACACTCACGTTTCCCAAATTGTGTCGCAGTTGATTAGCCCAGGTTGCTTCAAGCGGACCATCTAGGCCTGCGTCCGGACTCCAATTGAGCATCTCGCGCGCTTGTCGCTCCGTCTCTGGGTACGGCATCGGCACTTGATGGAAGTTCAAATCCACCGCAAGTCTAAGCGCTCATCAATCGGTAGGGGAGGCGTGAACAAAGAGGGAGTCATCACCTGCCAGTGATCGGCGCAAGCCTAGTGTACAAGCAACTCGAAATGTACGCCTGGCACAGCTTGAAGCTCTTCCAGCCATCGGTGGGCGGGCTGGCCGCAGCGCATTTTGCGAAATGTATTGCGGTGGGGTGCAGACCGGGTTCCAACCAAGTTTGGGGTAGACGGTTCACGGTTGGTAATGTATTACGTAATACACAAATCTCCATCGTGACCGCCGTCCTCGCCAACGCAGATGTGACATCCTTCAGCGCTACACCCAAGCCGTCGACACACGGTGTGAACAAGCTGGTCGCCCTCAAGGATCTCGGGGGCGTCCTCATTGCCGTCCTCGTCTGTATTCTACCCTCGAGCATTTGTCAGCTCGGACCTGGCACGTTCAGTTGTTGCCGTGATGTATGTGTGACTGTGGGCTTACTATATCCTCGAGTTCTACACTGATTACCAGAAATGTGAAATGGGCATCGCCATGTCTCTCATCTCATGGTCACGACATCTGGAACCTTGTCCCTCAACCAGGTTGTCCCAGCATCGAGGTTTGTGTCAGACATACATCGGAGCTGAACGAATCATAACGTTACACAGACCATTTGATTTTCCGCCAGTTTGGATGCTGTGGTCACAGCATTACGGCATTTCTAGTAGCCTGACGGGCGACGCTCTGCCAAACCACCCACATCCTTCCTCAACTGGACAAGCATATCAGATGCCGACACTGTCACTCAGCGCTGCGCTGCTTATCCTGGGCAGTACCGAAGGCCTGCCGTGGCAAAGCGATACATGGCAGGCGATGACGAACATTGTTGGCCTGCCGTGGCAGACACCTGACAACGCTGCTCCGAAGGATCGCGCGCCTAATGTGAGCGAGTGGACGGTCGCGATGGCACATGGTGTCACTGCGTACGCGAAAAATCTGTGGGCTCAGCCAGCAACGTCGCAACGTGAATATGCAGCTAGGAAATTTGTGGACAATGACAAGGCAGGGCGACAGCTTTGGAATAATTGGGTTCAAAAAAATATCAAATCCTGGAAATTCAACGAAACGGTCGATGAGGTGTTCTCGGAACACAAACTTACGCGCTATGAGACGTTGGCACGGTACGAGGTAAAGGAGGTAAGCCGCCTGCGATCTGTCGGTAGCTTTGCAGAGTTAACGCACTGTAGCTTCCTACACTCCAGGAAGCGCAAGTCACCGAAACCGTCCGTGTAACACTCGCATTGAGATTGTTTGGTGAGACGGCGTTCATGGAAGACTCGACATTCCTCCGTCCTCCAATAAAGAACTTTTGCGACGTAGTCATTGCGAACACATGGCACCGATATCGTAAGGGGATTGATCGTGATGAGAAGATGCTCGGGAAAGGAAGGAAGGAGCTAGATGAGGCATGGCAAGGTAAGGTTCATGTCCTGAGATGAGCGAGGGTATGAACTGAATACACGGCAAAGAAATCGACAGTGGAAATGTGCAAATTTCGATTCCACGACTAAAGTTCTATCTCAGACGTGTACGCGAACAGCTGGACTTGCTACAAAAATACGAGGACAGAGAGTCGATTGGCGAAGTAGAGAAAATGGAGAAACGTTTTAAGGCACTACTCGCGGAATCGCAGAATGACGACACACAAAAAGAGCTTCGCAGCAGTGGGTAACCACCTGTTTGGCTATCGCGATTTGGCGTTGATTTAGTGTTCAGGCCTTCCCAAGATCTTACGAGATGCCCTCAAGAAGCTCGCCACACCGAAGGATATTCGCGATATTCAGCATTTGTTGAATGTCGCTATGGAACATCTTCGAAGTGGTAACGAGGCGACAACCGTCCAAGTTCCTGAAGGCAAACAAATTGATGTAGGATGGAAGGAAGGAGTTGAAGACCTCGCTCATCTTGACGAGGATCAATTATGGGCTGCTTTAGGTCTTGAGGAGCAGAAGAAGTTACCATTCTTCCAGTGCTTTACTGATCCGGACGCCGTCATCGATCCATGGAGCCAAGAGGGCGAGTTATGGCTGGCCAATCCAAAGAGCAATCGCGAACCTCTCAGACCACGCTGGCATCAACTTGTTGGAATCTTCCGCATGGTTCAGCGAGCATTCGATGGGGATCCTATTCTCTTGATGGATGGTGTTGGTATTGGCAAAACTTTCCAAGTGATAGGTTTCATTGCGTGTTTAGCATATTACCGTGCATTCTATCAACGTTCAAGTAACTTCCCTGGGTACTTTGGTGAGTTTGAACATATCTACCTGCTTTGATTAACACTCTAATACTGTCTAGCGAACAAAAGATGGCATGGAAACGATGGCAATTTGCCAAGCAAGCCATTCGTTATCGTGTGCCCCGTCAATCTCCATGCCCAATGGAGGGCTGAATTGGAGCGCTTCCTCAATCGCAGCTCATTTGATATCTTACCATACACAGGGAAATTTGGAAGTCGTACCACTTGGTGGGAAAATATCATTCCCCAAAGTAAACACGCAGCACATCACCAGATCATTTTAGCGACTGAAAGTGTGAGTATGGACATCATAGCTAAACGCCATATATTCATGAGTTATACTAGGCGATCCAAGATGATGCTGGCGTTGTCTTTATGGAATGGATTCGCGAGGTCGGCGGGTCAATCAAGCAACACGTCCCTAGTAGCCGTCTCAACAGATCAATCTATGGTCGTGAATATCTTGGGGTTATTCTCGACGAGGCCCACTCTGCGCGCAAACTGAACAAAATTCACACAGCATACTATGCCTTACAAGAGAAGTCCGAATCGTTGATCGTGATGACGGCAACACCTGTCATGACAAAGCTTCAGGTACGAAAATGACGCTAAGTGTATATATCAACTAACGAGCAAGTAGGACTTGTGGATCATTGGCGCAATGATGGGTATTAGTGCTTTCAAAGATCCAAAAAATTTCAAGACGATGACGCGAGAGTTCAATCGCGCACAGGCAAAGGATCGCAAAACTGAACGTGAGGACAAGAATGCTGGAGATCGGCTTCGAGCGCTTCTCAGTGGTGAGGACACGAGCCAGGCATCGGCTACATCAGAAGTCAAGGCGACAATGTCAGTTTGGGTTCCAAAAATACGTGAAATATTCCAAAAGTATGTCATTCGGCGCACGTTGAGCTCGACAGATCACACTGGAAACACGATTTTTGGCCTACCTCCATATGAAGAACACGTCTTGATGCTAGAGCTACGCGATTGGGAAAAGCAGCGGTTGCAGACACTAACCGACGATTTGGTCGAGCAAGGACCGGTGCTCATGTCAGCTGGAGTCGGAAAGGTACGTCTAGTCGTCCTGTATGACTTCGTATGAGCGTCGTCATGTGATTTCGCCTTTCTCCCCTCTGGGGACATTTTTCTTCGACGTTTAAGCATAAACTGACGTTTGATGATCAGAACTTTTATATTGAATTCCGCCGGGGCCTACTTCACCCTCACATGAATCCCGGTAGGGAAGAACACATGTGGGTAACGCCCGCATCTATTGAAGATTGGAAAAACAATCGCGCCTCGACGAAGTTGGACATTCTTGCTGAAATCGTCGCCTACCATCTGGCACGCGACAACATGCCTCCACTGAGAATTGATGAAGATGGCCAATCTTTGCTTCGCCCGGACATCAGTGGTGAAGTTCCGGCGGCTGCAAGCAAGGGCGAACCTGATCGAATAATCATATTCTCTCTCTTTCCAAGTTCCAATGGTGCAATGATCGAGGCGAGTCTTTGACTCTTTGAAAAAAGCACTGCGTCGCTCATATTGTACAAGATCCTTCAGCTTTTCAAAATCAAGGTTCTCGAATTGAACGGGAAGACCCCCCCACCCAAGCGGAAGACCATTCTTGAAGAGTTTCGCTCATCGACACGCGAAGCTGGTGCCCGGGTTCTTATTTTGTCGATGGTTGGCATGGTTGGTCTGAATCTGGCCTGCGCAAATATCATGATCATCGCGGTGAGTATCATCATCAGTAATACCATAATTATACTAATGTTTTGTATAGGACACTCTCTGGTCGGCACTCGACGATGAACAGTTACGTGGCCGTATTTATCGGTACCCACAGATCAAGATCGTTCATTTTTATCGACTGGTTGCCCGCGGCACTCCCGACGTGTTCCTCAACAATATTGCATATGACAAAGGTTTACTCCATCAAGCTTTCGTGGGGATCGACAACACACGTTGGTCCATTTCAATTCGTTCAATTTCTGCAACCATACTAACTCTGCTGTTACTTTATGAAAGTACGACTATTCCAGAGTCACGATGACGGCTACGATGTCACGCGAGGCGTTGATACGGACGACGAAACCGTCAAAGATGTAGCTGATGACATCCCTGAAGAACCGAAATCGCGATGCAAGCGCAACAACAAGAAGGCGCAGGTGCAAGCCAACCAGCCTCTGTCACCACCTCGTCCTGCGACTAAACGACCAGCTCCTGTTTCTCCAACATCTCAGTCTGGAGTCCGAGAGAAGCCCAAGCCCAAGCGACCAAGACCCACAATTGTCAAAGGGAAAGGGAAAGCAGTAGATGATCCATCGACTTCTTTGGCTGCTGTTGAATTTACGATCGTTTCCGTTCCCACAACTTCATCCACGGCGACAGGATTGATTTCCACAAAGACTCAAGGCGATGATGACATTGAATTTGTCGATCCTAGGTCATCTACATCCCCTGATCCATCCGTTCCTCCATTTCTTGGCAGGGATGCACACACTGTCACACCAGAAACGACAACGGTTACTGACCCGATTGCGTTGGCAATGTTCAATGATCCCGACTACTGCAAGGACCCAGAAGAATTGGAGAAAGCAGCTGAGCTGAGCTTGCAAATGGGTTCTCATAGTATGCTGACTTCACCACGCACCTCCCCCTCCCCCATGACATGCGGTATCCAGTCCCGCATGACGATCCTCAGTGAGGCCAGTTCTTCCCACCTTCCAGAAACCATTGGTGGCATTCGTTTGGTTCCTGGCAGCCGGGGCAGTTTCAAGCGTGGAACGCGCACTCGGGGTGCTGCTTGTCGTGGTCGAAACTAAGTTGTGCCTTTTCTCTCGTTCCCACCTTGAATCAACGTGTTACGTTTCTACCGCTATACAACCTGTTAGTTCAATTTGACATAGTTACTCCCGCCATTAAGTAAATAAAAGAAAGCCTGCTTTTCAGACACCGAACTGTCAATGAAAGTGTGAAAAAGCATGAACTAGTATTATATCTATCTAAATACATGGAGTGAATGTAGGCGATGGAGCAGTCGTCCGATGACGACGACGCCCTTCTTTCGCCGACGTCAGTGGTGATAGGTGAGCGGCGCCATGTCGCTGTCATGGTCTGCCGTCATCATCATTGACTGGGTGGTGGCATAGGTAGTCGTTGTCACAGTTGTCGACGAGATGTGGTGTGATGGTGGGTGTTGCTGCGTCGTTGTCGTTGTCGTTGTCTATTGTTCTCACTGACTTGGGGTGGAGCGCCGCTGTGGCGTCATTGCTAGCTGGCAACAAGTGCTGGGAGATCGCCGTGGTCCTGTAACTGTAAATCCGTCTGCCTGCCCATCAGTTAGTCTTGCAAACCATGACACGCGATGAACATGAGAATAGCCAAGTCCTCCATGAACACACCCACAGTACCCTCATGCCTCCCTACGAACATTACCCCTTTTGCGTTTGTTTTTGTCTTGAGAAGATTTGAGTGAAACGCTGGGCCTGCAAGACCGACAAGATCGAGTAACCCGAGTCTTCTTCGTCTGAAAGCCCAATCCAAGGCTCGATCGCCTGCGGACCGTTCGGATGGACCCATTGAGGCTATATACATTGGGGCAGACAACAAGCCGCCTATCAACGTGTGCGCGTGTGCATGTGTCATTGTCATGGTGGTGATGGTCGTCGGAAAACATACCTTCGTGCCAGAAGCAGACGGCTGGATGAGAACGTTAAATGGAGAAGGAGAGTCGAGGGGATGCACGAGAAGATAGTGTGTGCTGATGAGAACTCGGAGTGGGAAGCAGTGTGGGACGCAGCAGTGTCTTACGCGGCGGGAACGGTCCAAGAGGGGGAGGGTGCGTCGAATGAACGGTTGAACTCGTCGACGCGTCGGGAAGTGTCCAGATGCGACGGCAATGACTCCGTGTCGCCGTCGTTCCGTGTTGGTTGGTGATGGCGGCGTCTGGTCACGCTTTTTGCCGTGTCATCGTCCTCAGCGTCGTCGTCCTGGTGGCGGTAGGGACAGGAGGTGCGGCGCACAGGTGGCCGCCGTGCATTGTCCTAGTGGGGTGGTGCTACTGTGCCATTGTCGTCGTCGTCAAAGCAC